>JAVJIF010019352.1:0-106194 GCA_038442645.1 Agave tequilana | reverse complement strand
TTCTATTAGGCTTTCTAATCTGGCCATGTAACGAGCCTTTTTAATCGGTGACTCTCAAACCAAACGGTCTTATAGCACCGGGTGAGAAAACACCCAAGGACTTAAGGACTCGACCAAAACAAGACCACAAAACTAAGAATTTTATTATATGAACCGCTTTTATATGTGAATACTATGTTTTATGAGGCATAAATACCCAACTTAATAAGAGAATTTTTGATATATTATATATATATTTCTTTTTTTTAATAAAGCATAAGAATCTTTGTTTTTTGAATCCTAAGTGTGTAAGTGTATAAAGCATGCATATTTTCATAAAGGTAAAAATCAAAGACTAAATTACTTTTCTAAATTTTCTTCCTAACCCTAGAAATCAACAAATAATCTTATTTGACCAAGTATAAGAAATCCTAATTATAATTCTCCTATTCCTTAAAATTAACTTAATTTTTACAAAAAATATGTCAAAGTATGCTCTCTTTTTCAAAAAGGTTCTTTTTAATGAAAGAAAAATGTTAATTTTTTTTATTTTAAATAAAAAAGAGAATCTATGTTATGTTAGAACCTCTCTCACATCTATCTCATGCATTGTCCTCAATGTATGAATTAATGCATGGATCCATGAAAAAGAAGAAACAGAAGGAAAAATTATTTTAAGGTGTGGTTTCTGGTGGTGGTTAGATAGAGTCAAGCGTTGCTATCCAATCAAGATAATGTGGTGATTCACGGATCCACCTTTATTGACTTTTCTATTTACATATTTACAGTCTCTAATATGAATAGGATCATGAAAGATCCTATCATGAAACTTATTCCTTTTACATGACCAGTCTTGAAAAATCATCACTGAGTCATTATGGTCAATACCTATGTCCAACAAAAGAATGGACTTGGTGGAATGGTTGACTTGGGCTCAAGAATGATAGGTTCGGGGACCAATACTAACTCGAAAAATCAACTTTGGGTTCGAGAGTCCGTTTTGCTTCAGGTCAGTTTTTCTTCAAGAGTTGAGTCCAAATTTAAGAATTGAAATTAACATTTCTTTCTCTTCAATGAAATGTGACTGTTCAAATTGGTGATTCAATTTCTAGATCTATAGGTACGGGAATAAATGTTGGCTCAGAAAATTGGTCCAATTGGGTAAGGATACGGAGTAACATAGATTCGAAGATGGGAACGGAATCATAAGGTAGGGATCAGGGTCACATTCACATTCAAATTCAATCTCATTTAATGAAAAACTTGCCAATTTGTCCAAGATTGGAATTGGTCACGTTCAAGTTTGTGTGAATGAAATTGAATCTTATAGTCAAAGTCTTCAAGATTTATGATTCCTTGTTTTCATCAATATGCTAGAAGTGTCGGAAAAAGTCAAAGATTGGGTAGGGAAGTTTTCTTATTCCTACGCATGTTTCCAATCGACTAAGTCTTGCTTCTATCATATTTAAGGGATCACTTTGAAATTGAATCATGGATTCTGTACTCTTTTCTAAGTCGGTATGTTCTTTTGAAAAATAGAGTAAGGATCTTTGATTTAAAAATTTGATGGGATTTTGAGTCTTCTAGAATTTGAATTCGTCGATCAAGCTCTTCTAGGCTTCCATCCTCTTTTCGCAGTCACTTGGTTTCTTCTGATGGTTGTTTGGGAGAAGGAGTATATGAAGTTGGATGTTGGTAAGGTGGCTGACTGTATGACTCAGGGAGTTGTATCCCCACCGGCTCTGTGAAGAGTGATAATGATTGTTCCAGTCTTGTTCATAGTATTGAGATTGGGGCATATATTGATTCGGATAAGACCAATCCGATATACTTGGTTGGTTAAAGTTATGATATGCTGGGTTGGTAATATCTGAGTCAAAAGAGGTTCGGGTGAAATATAGATCACTATTTGTATATGAATAATTGTAATTATAATCCATATCACCAAGATATCAAAAATAAACAAACTAACTAATAAAGGAAAAAAATCTAGCCTAAGTTAGGGTAGACCTTAGACCTAGACGACTCCTAACTGATTAGACTGACCACGGGGGATATATTGCAGAATCTGACTACAAGTTAATCGGCCAGGTAGGGACACAAATCAGTGGTAGGTATCCGTGCCTAAGCAGCGGACCTAATTATGCCAAACCACCAATCTTCAGGGTTTCCCCCCTCAATCCCAACCTTAGATACTGATTTGGTAAGAGTCAACTTCAAACAACTTCCCTCTTAGGTCAGTCTCCTATTTGAGTCTGAGATGTCCCTAATTTCAACGTCTACTCAGTTTTAGTTAGGCTTGGGTTAGTGAATGAGGAGATTGTTTGTGGGCTAAGAGAGGATAATGACTTTCCCACCTTATCTTGTTTATTAGACAAGCCCTTAGTTCAGTTTTGTACAGTGTACAAGTGTATAGAAAAAGCAACACTTAAGCAATATTTCATACAAGAATGAACCTTATACTAAATGCTATGCACACATACTTTTGCTCCAACACTTTTCAACAGTAGTGTAAAAGATAAATGAATTAGACACGTGCCTAAATGCAATTCTAAATGATTTTTAACATTTATAAATAATCACTTTACTGTTGAATTAATATAGTGTGCATAAGAAAAATCTAACACATGCAGAATCTATATTTTGCAGTGTGAAAGCACATGCAAAAAGATCAATTAGTAGTCCACCACAAAATGCCGTGAAAACCGGCTTTTGCCGCGTTTGCGTGCACAATTGTGGGCTTGATGCTCTGCCTTCTGGGCAGGCACAAGAAGCAATATGTCAACTGCAGCTCTTCAATTTTGAATTCAACCCTGGCACATGATCGAGGTGGAACCAGCACTCGAAAACGTGTATTTTATGAATCAATGAAAATGTACATGTGCTAATGTTCCCTCGATACTTCCGTTATAGCATTGGCTTAACGGGTCGAATCCACAGGGACGCGGAGGCAATAGAAGCATTAACAGATTTTTATTCACGTCAGTTGTTAACAAGTTAACAGTCTTCTTGTTTAAAAAATGATAAAAGGTAAAAGAAAAAAGTTGAACTGATAGGTGAGAAGAAGGTGATGAAAGCGATGTAAAAAATATAAGAGAAGTAGTTTGGAAAATAAAATAGCAAAGAAGATGAAGCTAAGGTGAACTAAGAAAGTGGTGAAGACATGATAGAAAAATGATAAAAAAGGTTTTGAAATTGACTTTAAAATAAGATAAAAGAAAACTCATGGCTACTAACTATTAATCACTCCACTAACCATGCTAATCTCTAAGTGATAGTTGCCTCACATGGATCCTTGGCCATCACTAATCTTTGCCTTCAAGAGACGATACAAAGCAGACACATAAGATTGTTCTTCTACATTCAAACAACACATCCATACTAATAACAAATTGCAAGCTACTATTAAATCATTAAAATCGGTTAGAGGTGAGCATGAAATAGAGAGGACATTGCAAGTTAGAAGTAGTGGATTAGGTGTTAGAAATGTTAGAATGTTAGAACCCATCATCATGAGCCATCAATGGTCTTGCAAGAGCAAGGCCTTGTAGAGGCTATTAGATTCATGTGGATTATCAAGTAAGTGGTTAGATGATTAGTGGTTAGTAGTTAGATTGCCATGAGAAGAAAGTTAGCTAAGCATCATGTAGAAGATGGAGAAGATTACATTGAAGAAGAAAAGAAGACACTTTGCATAGATTGTCATCATCTATTACATCATTTTCTCTCTTTCTCTCTTGAATCTCTCTGCCCTAATATATGATCTAAAAACAAAATGAAAATACAAAAGAAAAGAAAAGAAGAACACCTACACTAACCCACTCTAAAATATAGAAAACCTATCTTAAATCCAAATCTCCTTGCTTTGGCCAAACCTGCCCTTTTTATAGGCAAAAGGAGGTTCCAGAAGACAAGACGGGGTCACACGTCAAAGATCGACGCGTGGCCCTACCAAATTGCCGCAGAAACGTGGCTATTGCCGCATTTTCGTTGGCAATACTAGGGACTTAGGTCCCTAGTTTTTGGCGAGTGGTTCCCGTCGCTTCTAGGACCCTCTTGGTATACTCTGTTTCGGGTATTTTCGTCCGTATATTCATCAGACGTGCGCAAGGGTCTAGTCGATGTATCTTCTACAAGATCCTTGCTTGCCTCCAAGAATTGCGGATTTAATTACCCGAAAATGAGTTTAATAAGCTCTTATTACCCTTTGGCCATTGAAACTCTTGATTTATCTACAAAGTAGACCAAAACGCAATTAGAAATGATATTTTATTCATAAATCGGTAGGGAATGCGATATAATATGTAAAATTGTAGACTAATCACACCCCCACACTTATCTTTTGCTCGTCCCGAGCAAAACAAGAAAAGAAAACTATACTACACATGTTATTACACCACTTTCCCAGGTGACGCGATTGCACTGAGCGTGCGCAACAAGCCGTTAAGCCTCTAGGTTACCCCCAGAGGAGGAGTTTTGTCTCCTGAGGGTTTTCAACGGATTGCACACAAAATCCATAAAGAAATAAGACAAATGTTAGTATTTTGAAAATGCATTTTGAAAGAGAGACAAGTTTACGAAATATTTTTTGCAAAAATATAAGTGATCTAAGGTCATAAGTCCACCAGAAATTAGTCTTCCTTAAACTTAGTCTATATGCAAGATCTGTCTTAATTTAAGGTAAGAATTCAAAATGGATTAAATATTTTATCTTTCATAAAACCTAGATATATGCACTCTGTGATAGTGAAGATTTCTGGGATTTCAACTCTAACCATCAAGCTATATATATATATATATATATAATATATATATTATATATATATATATATATAATATATATATATATATATATTAATATATAATATATATATAATTCTTTTTTTCTTTTTTCTTCCCTTAGTTTTCTTAGGCTCTCTAGTTTACCCGGGTAATGAGCCTTTAACTGATGGCTCCAAGACCAGACGTTTTAGGGCACCAGATGAGAAAACATCCCTGGGTTTAAGGACTCGAGTAAATAAGGCCAAAAAACTAAGGGGGATTATTTGTTCTTTATTACCACCTTTAGCGTGAGTAATCATGCTTCTTGAGGCATAATTATCCAGCTTAATAAGTGATTATTTTTTATTTTTTATCATTTATACCATATATATTTTTCTTTATTTTACTTTATGGCATTTTAGGTCTTTGTATCCATTCCAAAAATTGTGTAAGTGTGAAGTGCATACTATCTAAGGCAAAAATTTAAGATAAAATTATCTCTCCAATTTATCTTACTTAGCCTATAATCTTAAACAAGATCCATTATTTTGACCAGGTTAAGATGTCATAATGTAAGGCTTTCTTATTTCTAAGATCATCTTAATTTTCTTTAAAATAGATCAAAACTTTATCTCTTATTTCAAAAAGTTTTTAAAGAAAGAAAAAACTTATACAAAAGGGAAGATTTCTAAAAGTATCCTAAAAGAAGTGTATAAGAAAGAAAATATAAAAACTCTACGTTAGTAAACCCTCCCCCACACTTATCATGCATGCATGTCCTCAATGCATCGTGAATATATATATATGTATGAAACAAATAGAAAGGAAAGAAAAAATTACCTCAAGGTGGTGGTTCGTGGTGGTCTGATTGGTCCACGAAATGCGGTCCAATCCAATTTGCGTGGAGTCGGAGGAACCCACCAGAGACCTCTAAAATACAACCCACTAGAATGATGTAGATATGAATGATTTTATTAAAAAATTTACCCTATCTTATTTCAAAATTTCAAAATAATTCAGAGTCAAATTTATCAAGACCCTTGTCCCAGAATGGAATAATTGATTTGGACTCAGGAAGTACAAGAACTAATACCGACTCAGGAAAAAGACTTTAGTCAAGTAAGGTTCAGGAGTCAAGATTGGTTCAGGAAGTGGGTCCAAATCAAGAAATGAAACTCAAGTCCACATTCATTCCCCATGATGGAATGTGACTTTCTAAGATTGGTGATTCAAGTTCAAGAATGAAAAGGTATGGGAATCAAAACTGACTCTAAAATGTTGCTCAAATTGGGAAACAAAACAGGAGTCAATATTGATTTAGAAATTTGAACTGGATCACAAATTTGAGAATCAAGTCCATTCCTTATTGAGTTCAATTCCATAAAAATGAGAACTTGCCAATTTATCAATGAGCTTTCAAAGTATGAAATTGGTCAAGTTCATATGATGATCATAAAAGATTGGTGATTCAATTTCACAATGGACTGGCACTGGATCCAATACGGACTCGGGAAAAGGCTGAATTCAGGTAAAAACACCTCAGTCAATATTGAATCAGAAAGTGAAATTGAATTACCAAGTTGAAGTTCAGGATCATATTCATGCTCAAGTTCAATTTCAGGAAAAGGATAATTTGCCAAAATGTCAATTGGATTTTAATATTTGAAGTTTGGACAAGTACAGATGGGTGAGCTGAAATTGAATCTTGGTGTCCAAAATGACAAGAGTCCTGGGTCAGATCAATAGAATTAGGGATAGCTGAATTGATCAAAGGTTGATAAGATAGAGTTTCCTCATTCCTATAAATGCTAACCAATTAACTCAATTGTGTTTCTAACCTATTGATAGACTAGGCAGAAGATTTTTAAAATTATAGTGCGGACTCTTACAAGATTTCTATACTCTTTTCTAGATGTGATGTATCTTCAAGTGGATATTCTAGAAAAGGAGTGTAGGAATCTTGGTTTCCAAAACAACAAGAGTCATGGGTCAAATTGATAGAGTTAGAGATATTTGGATTGGTCAAAGGTGAGAAGAGAAAGTTTCTTCATTCTTATAAATGTTGACCAATTGACTCAATTGTGTTTTCACCTATCAATAGACTGAGAAGAAGATTTTTGATATTGTAATGTGGACTCCTGCAAGATTTCTATACTCTTTTCTAGACTTGATTTTTCTGCAAGTGGATGTTCTAGAAAGGGAGTATAAGAATCTTGGTTTTGGAAAGATAGTGAAGATTATGAGTCCAACATGGTTTGAGATTGAAGCTTGGACTCACACAAGAGATCCTTACTCGTTTTCAGGGCAGATGGTTGTTCATTATGAGGAGGTGGACTGAGTAAGACTCTTAAAAATATTGTGAAATTGGAGAGGCCATCATTTTCTGAAGTTGTCGCTCGGCCTCTTGTAGATTGGCTTCTATACTCTTTTCTAACTCAGATTTTTCTTCAATTGGTGGTTCTAGAAAAGGAGTATAGGAAGCGAAATTGGGGAATGAATATTGTGAGATTTGTGGACAAGGTGGATACGGTGGATAAGAAGGTTGAAAATTTAACTCAGGGGAGGTGAATCCCCATTGACTCTGTGAAGAGTTGAAATTATTTTGGAAATTATAGTCATAAGATTGTGGGTATGGGTTGTATTGATTCAGATAAGTCCAACCCGGTGTATTTGGTTGGTTTATCTTGTAAAAAATTGGGTTGGAATTATCCGAAACAAATGGGGTTAGTATGAAATATGGATTCATATTCGGATTGAAAGAATGTTATTGTTGAATTCCATTTTACAAACAACAAAAAAAGAAAAAGAAAACAACAAACAAAAAGAAAAGAAAAATAAAAACCAAGCCTATATTAAGGTTGACCTAGACCTAGACGACTCCTAACTGGTCGATTACCCAGGGGAGATTGTTGTATGAATCCAACCACAAGCTAATCGACCAAGTAGGGCAAAATACGGTGGGAGGTATCCGTGCGTAAGCAACGGACCTTAATTATGCCAAACCACGGTATCTTCGAGGCGTAACCTCTTAATCCCCAACCTTAGACACCGATTTCACAAGAGTAAGATTCAAAATAAGTTCTACCCTCGGTCAATCTCTTAATGAGTCTGAGATGTCCCTAGGGGCCAATGTCTATCAATTTTTATTAGGGCTTGGGTTGTGTGAGTGAGGAGATGATTTTTGGTCGAAGGAAGAGTGATGAAATCCCACCTTATCTTGTATAGGTTTTGCCCTTAATTTCAATTCGTGCAGTGTGCAATATAGACAAGAGTATAACACAAAGCGAATAAATCACCCACGTATTTGTCCTATGCTATATGCAATGCCATATGTACACCTCAATCCAAATCACAACAACAGAACAAAATACAGTATTTTAGAATTGAATCAACACGTGCCTAAATGCAAATGTCTAAACCGTGTTAAAAGCCTCCAAATACTATATTTAGTTCTTTAATTTATTACAGTGTGTAGGTAATTAAAGTAGAAATTTTGCAGCAGAATATATCAATATATGCAACTTGCAAAGTCCCTGCAAAAGACAAAATACAATTGCCACAAAATTGCCGCACTTGCGCAACTTTGCTTTGATTTCCACGGCAAAGTTTTGGAAGCAAGATTTCTGCTTTCTAGAGCAGGGAAAGGCAAGCAAGAGTAAACTTCTGCAATGTACAAATTCTATAAAATTGCCCTGAACACCAAAACAGAGAAGAAAATGTTAACAAAAACGTGAAATCAAAATCATTCCCGTCTCCGGCAGCGGTGCCAAAAATTTGATCGAGGAGGAACTAGCACTTGAAAATGTGTATTTTATGAATCAATGAAATGTACATGTGCTAATGTTCCCTCGATACTTTCGTTATAGAATTGGCTCAACGGGTCGAATCCACAGGGACGGGAGGCGATAGAAGCATTAACAGTTTTTAGTCACGCCGGTTCTTAACAAGTCTTCTTTGTTTAAAGAATGATAAAAAGTAAAAGAAAAGAAAACTGAATGTGATAGGTGGAGAAGAAGGCGATGTAAAAAATAAAAGAGAAGTAGTTTGGAAAATAAAATAGCAAAGAAGATGAAGCTAAGGTGAACTAAGAAAGTGGTGAAGATATTGATAGAAAAATGATAAAAAGGTTTTGAAATTGACTTTTAAAACAAGATAAAAGAAAACTCATGGCTACTAACTACTAATCGCTCCACTAACCATGCTAACCTCTTAGTGATAGTTGCCTCACATGGATCCTTGGCCATCACTAATCCTTGGTTTCAAAAGACGATACAGAGCATGGTCCATAAGATTGTTCTTCTACATTCAAACAACACATCCATACCACATAATAAATTGCAAGCTACTATTAAATCATCAAAACCGGTTAGAGTTGAGCATGAAATAAAGAAGACATTACAAGTTAGTAAGTTAGTGGGTTAGGTGTTAGAAATGTTAGAATGTTAGAACCATCATCATGAGCCATCAATGGCTCTTACAAGAGCAAGGCCTTGTAGAGGCTATTAGATTCATAAGGATTATTAAGTAAGTGGTTAGATGGTTAGGGGTTAGTAGTTAGATTGCCATGAGAAGAAAAGCTAGCTAAGCATCATGTAGACGATGGAGAAGATTACATTGGAGAAGAAACGAGACACCTTTACATAGATTGTCACCATCTATTACATCAATCTCTCTCTTTCTCTCTCTGAATCTCTCTGCCCTAATACATGATCTAAAAATGAAATGAAATACAAAAGAAAAGAAGAACACCTACACTAACCTACACTAAAATATAGAAAATCTAGCCTAAATCCAAATCTCCTTGCGTTTTGGCCAACCCCTGCCTTTTTATTGTCAAAAGGAGGTTCCAGAAGATGAGGTGGGGTCACGCGTCGAAGATCTAAAGTGACCCCACCAAATTGCCGCAGAAACGCGGCTATTGCTGCGTTTTTGCGGCCATACCATGGACTTAGGTCCCTTGTTTCTGGCGAGTGGTTCCCGTCGCTTCTAGGATCTTCTTAGTATACTCCATTTCGAGTATTTTCGTCCGTATATTCGTCAGACGTGCGCAAGGGTCTAGGTTCGATGTATCTTCTAGAAGATCCTTTGCTTGGCCTCCAAGAATTGTGGATTTAATTACTCAAAAATTGGTTTAATTAAGCTCTTTTTAGCCTTTGGCCATTGAACTCTTGATTTATCTGCAAAGTAGACCAAAACGCAATTACAAATGATATTTTATTCGTAAATCGGTAGGGAATGCGATATAATAATGCAGAATTGTAGACTAATCAGCACACAAAAACAAAGAAGAAAAGTTTAATTTTTTAAGTAAATCAAAAAAAATGAAAACTTACCATCCCTCCCCGGCAATGGCGTCAAAATTTGATTGAGTATAAACCTGCACACAGAAAATGATAGTTTAGAAATTAAGATTGAAATGTGCAAGGTACTCAATATTGCTACTATAGCACGTGGCTATGTGGGTCGTGATCCATAAGGAGGGACTAGCGATGGAAGCTTTTTAGTAAGTTCATTTCTTTTTCTGTTTACAAAAACATGTCAGCTTTTAGAAAAAGAAAACAAAAGGTTAAGTTAGAAGATGTGAAGAAGATGGTAAAAGAAAAGATGATGATGATGTTGCTGTTGTTTCATTTACAAAGAAAAGAAAAAAACTAAATAAAGAGGAAAATATTAGTTTTTGAGTAGAATTCTAAACTAAGAATTAAAAGAAAACTAAAAATTCTTACTTACATGTTCCGTGCTCATATATCTTGGATCCAACGCTATGAGTTACCGAGTTATTGAAGGTGATCAAGTATGCCTTGTAGGATCTTTCCCGTTCCCGATCTACACTATGAATAAAAGGGCAAGCTAAATTAACAAAGAAATGGTTGTTCATCACCATAGGCCATCAAGGGCACTTGCAATGGCGAAGCAGTCTCGAGGCTATTGAATTCACTTGGATTACCAACACATCAAAGGAAAGCAAATAAAAACAAGAATAATAAGAAAAAGTGACTTTTGATTCGATTAAATAACAATGAAAGAAAAGATGAATACTTATACCGGTGTCACTCTTAGTACAAGCTTCTTTCTCATTCCTCCATGAAACACTTCTCTCCTCTCAGTTACATACTAAAATAAAAATTACATTAAAAGAGAAAGAAGAACCTGGGTTAAACCTATATAAAAATCTATTCTACTTTCTGCTTAATTGTCCCCTGTACACTGAGAATTTGCAGGTATTTATAGCAAATATGAAACTGGGGAGAGCGTCTGAAGATAGGGGAAGCAAATGCTCCCCTAAATCTTACCAGATTGCTGTGGAACCGCGACTTTGGCAGCGGATTCACAGCTCGGATGTGGCCAATTGGCCACATCTAGGGAGCGTGGCATCCTGTCATCCGTCCATCTTGGATTTTCCCCTTGGATTCTCTATTTAAACTCTGTATTTGACGTTATCCTCAGTTGATCTTTAGCTAACCAAAATGGATTTATAGAAATCCGAATTTTACCGGTTTCATTTGGTGTTATCTTTTTGATTTGCTTTGATCTTCAGCTGAACATTTGTCCTAATCCTTGATTTATTCTAGATGTGGTATATTCTCATAGATCTTTAAGTTAACCGAATTGATTCACCAAAATCTGATTTTAACAGACTGGATCTGGGATCATCCTCGGCTAACCAAATAGAACCAGTTAAATCTGATTTTAACTGGTAATTATTTTGTTTAATCCTCTTTCTCTCCATGATTATCCTCTGCAAAATAGACATTTAAGACAAAAAAAATAGTAGATTTATTACACGATAAATGTAGGAGTGTAATAAAAAGAATGCAAAATATGTGTACGATCACCAACATTAATTCCCGTACCCATATATAATAGAATTGAATCACCTATTGTAGATGGTCACATTCTATATATGATGAATTATGAATGTGAACTTAAGTTCTTTGATTTGGAACCCGCTCTCGAACTAGATTCGACTCTCGAACCTAAACTTATTTTTCAAGAGTTAATATTATTTCGAGAGGATTTGTATATACATACACCTCCCAAGGAGCAAGTTGAATCATATTGTGAGGATGAATGTGATAAAGATGAACTTTTATTCCAAACATAATTAGAGGATGAATTTAATAAATTTTGTGAGGAGAATTTTATTGAGAAGCCAAAGATTTCATCTAATCAGGTTGAGCCCGAAACTGATTATCCTGAGACAGTATTGGTTCCCAAACCTAATATTCTTAAGCCCAAATCAATCACTTCAACAAATTACATTCTATCGCTGGACCGAGGCGTAGACAATTATGATTGTGAGAAGATTTTTCAAACTTGATTATATAACGAAGATTAGTTTTATGTTAGGATCTTCCATGATCCTATTCATATTGGGGGTTGTAACACTGTAGATAAGAAAGAGGTCAACAAAGATAGATTCCTTGATGATCCACGTTATATAGATTGGTTAGCAACGCTTGGCCCAATTCAATCACTACCGGAACCACCACCTTGAGGTAACATTTTGTCTTTTCTTTCATCTTTTTCATGCATACATGCATTCATTCATACATTGAGGACAATGCATGGATAGGTATGGGGGAGGGTTCACTAACATATTAATATAGGTAGATACTAACAAAAAAATTTCTTTTAAAAACTTTTGGGAAAAAAATAATATTTTGATTTATTTTTGTAAGTAATTAAGTTAATTTTAAGGAATAAGAAAATCATAACTAGAATTTTTTAATACTTGATCAAAATAAGATTATTTGCTTAATTCCAAGGATTAGAAGAAAAAATTTAAAAAGTAATTTCGTCTTGATTTTTACCTTGATGAAATATGCATACTTTATGCATTTACACACTTAGGATTCAAAACAAAGACTCTTATGCTTTAGAGAATATATATATATATATATATATGAAAAATAAATAAATCTAATTATTGATTAGCTGGGTTCTTTGGCCTAAGAAAGTCTTGATATTTACGCGAAAGGTAATTATGTAAGTTTGAGAAAAGAAAGAGAAAAAAGAAAAAAGAAAAATATATAAATATAATACATGTATTAAGACATCTAATAATCAATTAGTTAGGTATTTTGGCCTCAAGAAGCCTTTATACTTATACAAAAGAAAATTAGGCGAGTTATACATAATAAAAAAGAAGTGCTTAAAGGGCAACGGAGCGGTAATTCTTCGAACTTCTTTCAAAAAAAGGGAGAAAAAATTATGTATATATAAATATATATATATATATATATATATATATATATATATATATATATATATATATATATTAATATATAAGGTATAAGAGTGAAGTTGAAGAATCCGAGTCAAAATCCACGATCACAAAGGTGCATATGATTTAGGGTAATATAATAGACTAAGTGAGAAGTTCAGTTTAATCCTAACCCAGATTGATAATAAATACTTACATAGAGATTAAGTATATGACTGAATAATTAGATGATCCTAAGACTTATAAATTATTTGATTTTTACAAAAATATTCAAATATTCTCTCTCATTCAAAAATGTTTTTTTTAAAATAATAGCATTTTATTTTCTTTCTTTTATGGATTTTGTGGGTGTAATTCACTGAAACCCTCACGGGACAAAACTCATCCTCCAAGGGTAACCTAGAGGTTTTATGCTTGTTGCATGTGTTAAGTGCAACAGTGATTTCTATGAAAGTGAGTTAGATTAGTTAGGTTTTCTTTTTAGTTTTGCTCGAGGACGATCAAAAGATAGATGTAGGGTTATGATTGCATCTCAATTTTGCATTATTATCATCACATTTGCACATTTATCCTTAATTATTCTTTATTTAACATTATTATTTAACCCTCTTTTTGATTATGGTATGTAGTTACTTAAGTGGGAAGATAAAGATACAAGATACTTCTATTTTATCTTTAATCCAATCTAAATTTGGATTTCAATTTAAATTAATTTGAAATCAAGAGGAAGAAAGGATATAGCATCATCTTTAAAATTCAAATTTAAAATCAGAAGATATACTTCTAGAAAATGAATGAGATAAAGCTAATCCTAATAGAGATAAGGAGGATAATTCAAATTAAATGGAGTTCAAAATTAATTCAGACTCGGATTTAGACTGGACATCGCTTAGTATTTGGATCATAACATTCTCTATCGATATTCAAATCTGATAATTATAGATGATATAGAAAGACGACTTGAAGGGGCACAATTCTTATGTTGACCATGCTTTACATTTTATCCGTCTGATGAGTCATATTCAGCAATCAACATGCCAACTTGCTGCAGAATTGAATTCCCGAATTGAATTAGAATTGAGTTAAACCTTCTAATTTGTATCCTATTGTGATTAGCTATGAGGCCTATTTAAAGAGTTGAAATCTCTCATAATCAAGTATCTCCACATCAGAGATCATAACTTAGGATTTTTCTTTTAGTTTTTCTCCAAATTTCTTTAGTAATTTTTAGAGTCTAGTTCGATTTCAACCTTTATAAAGAAGGAGGAGGCTCTTGTAAATGAAGGTGACAACATCAAAAATAAAGTATTTTTTTCTAAGTTATCTTTATATAATTGTTTTCTTTACTTGCTTTATCTTTTACCATGCTTTCTTTAAATTCTCTCATTAGTAGCTAATATTCTTCATGGCTTATTAATTTCTACCCACCACTACTTCCAGTTCTATGTTAGAATAAGTAGATTGGATCTTATGCTTTCTTAAACACTATAAATAGCTAATACTCTTGAAGATACATGATGATAGTTAAATCTATTATTTGCTAATACTTCCCAATGGTTTTCTTATTCTATGCTTAAATAGCCTTGATAGTTTAATATTGGTTATTCTTCTTATTCTATGCTTGAGAAATTTTGATAGTTTAATGTTAGGTCTTGGTTAGTAATTATTTCAAATATGGTTTCTCCATCTTAGTATCTTACTTGAATTGAATGTAACTCTAAGGTATAGTTTTTATGATTCAAAGTGAAATTTAATCTATCATAGGTTAGTAAGTTAGTGATGGAAGATGACTAGTAAGCCATGTTCCTATAATTCTTTTCTAAATCCCAACTTATCACCAAATTTCATATTCTTCTTTATACTTCTAACTCTTAACATATAGTTCTTTTTCTTAGAAGAATATTTAGCCAATTTAGTATTTTAGGAGATACTGAAAAGCTTCTATCGCATTCCTCCATGTGGATTCGACCCGCTTAGCCCTTGCGCTGGCGGATAAATTGCGAAAGACAGAGACACCACCAACAATCAGATAATATCATTCTAATCTTAACTTATCTCATTTTTAGGCAATCAAAAACTGACGTGTCCTAAAAAGAATTGGATATCCTTCATGCATTTGGGCATAAGAAGCTTAGCTATGACATCGATCTTAGCTTTATCCATTTTAATCTCTTTTTTTTTAGATTTCATGTCCCAAGACAATTCCATATTTTACCATGAAGTGACATTTTTTGTAGTTTAATATTATTTTTTTCTCAACACAATATTGGAGGACAAGTTCTAGATGGTGAAGATATTGATCAAATGAATCTTCGTAGATGGAGAAATTATTCATGAAAATTTCTAAGAATCGTCCTACCATGTCAGAACATGGACTCAACATGCAATATTAAAACATTGTGGGGGCGATGAACAAACTGAAAGGCATTGGTGATAGGCAAAGGTCCCAAATGGACATGTAAACATGATCTTCTCTTGGTCCTTCAAAGTATGGGATCTGATTGTACCCCGAGAAACTGTCCAAGAAACAGTAATACTCGTGGCGAGCTAGACGTTCAAGCATTTGATCAATGAAAGGAAGAGAGAAGTGGTCCTTACGAGTGGCAGCATTTTACTTTCTGTAGTCAATGAAAATCAGAATCTTTATGGGGAGTCGAGTTTGGACCAACTCTTTATTCTTATTTTTTTACCACAGTGAAACTGAATTTCTTCGAAATTACGTATATAGGACTGACCTATTGGCTATCAGAAATGGGATAAATGATCTCATTATCTAGGAGTTTCAAAATTTCTGTACGAACAACCTTTTACATTATAGGGTTTAACCTACGCTGCGGGTCTCCCTTTGGTGTTGGATCTTCATTGAGATGAATGCTATGTTGAATTATGGCTGGACTCAAGCCTTTGATTTCAGTCATGGTCCAACCAATGGCTTCTCTGTGATTTCTAAGAACTGACATAAGATTCTCTTCTTGCCCGTCACTTAGATGGGGCGCGATGATGATTGGAAGAGTCTCTTATTTGCCTAGATAGATGTACTTGAGATGCTTAGCCAAAGCTTTCAATTCTATGGAAGGGAAAAACTCAATAGAAGAAAGAGTCAAGTTTGTTGGCTTCGTATTTAGTGAAATAAGGCTTATGCCCAATTCATAGCAGATCAACAATCCGATCGAGGTTGAAATTCTCAGATTTCAACTCGAATTCACTCTCAGTTTCTAGCTCCATCTCCTCACTGTGCTAACTCATCAAGTTCTCAATGAGATTATCTTCAAACATTTGATTCTCTACATCACATGATTGCTTTCTTAAGTTGAAGACATTGGCTTCTCTAGTCATGTCTCCAAAGGTTAACCTCACGGATTCATTCCTACAATTGATAATTGCATTGGCAGTAGTAAAGAATGGACGCCCTAGGATAACAGGAGTTTGAGACCAAGAATTAGACACAAGTTGTGTCTCAAGAGCAATGAAATCAACGGGGTAGATAAACTCCCTGACCCAGATAAGGGCATCAGTAATTTCCCTTGAAATTTTTACTGACCAATCAGCGATTGGATGGTAACTCGGGTCGGACTAAGCTCGCCCAACCCGAGTTGCTGGTATACTGAGAAGAGAAGCAAGTTAATACTTGCTCCCAAATCAAAGAGTGCACGACTAATTTTGGTTTGTCCTATTGTGTAAGCAATGATAGGACAACCCGGATCCTTGTACTTGACAGGGATCGGACACGACAGTAGGTCACTAATATTAGTGGCTAAGAAGACTTTCTTGGGTATATTAGTTTTTCTCTTCTTGATGCACATGTCCTTAAGGAATTTTGCATATGACGAGACTTGTTGAATTGCATCAAGAAGAGGCACATTGATCTTTACTTGATTAAACATCTCAAGTATTTTTTTTCATGTGTGCATTTTATTTATTGTTACTCTTAAGCCTATTTGGGAATGGTTCTATAGGCTTGTGCATCTGATTGGCTGACTTGTCTTTTTTAGACTTGTCAGAAGTAAAGAGAGTGAAACTAGATGAAGAAGAAGCTTGCATTAGGTTGTGCTGAATAGGACTGAGTGGCATTGACACTTGATTATCAACTTGTTTACCCGACCTTAATGTATAAACCACATTACATTAATTCAACTGCTGATCTTCAATCAAATGGGCTTGACTAGAAGTTCTAGGATTTTATCGACGGCTGACTAGGCAAAGTATCTTTGGGCTTCTCACTTAGTGAACAAGCTAGCTAACGAATCTGAACCTCTAACCTAGATATGTCTTGATTATTGTTGCTTGCCAATTGTCCCGTATTTTGCGTGAAGGATGCCACAATCTTCTCCAAGTCGATCATTTTCTTATCAGCAGGAGGACTTGGAAGGAAGATTGAGGAATTTGGCAGGGAAATTTTTATTGATAATTGGGAGGTTGGAAGTGGTTAGAATGGTTTGACCTTAAGTGGTCATGATTGTTTTGACTCTCTAAGAAATTCGGGT
Organism: Agave tequilana; assembly: GCA_038442645.1. NCBI lineage: Eukaryota > Viridiplantae > Streptophyta > Magnoliopsida > Asparagales > Asparagaceae > Agave > Agave tequilana. The sequence continues at coordinate 88,743 of JAVJIF010019352.1, read as the reverse complement.
GGTTTCTCCAACCGGGATTGTATGTTTGAGCATTGGAATTATTGTGGGGCCTTGAGTAGGCTGCATTCATATGCTTGGCAAATATTTGTTGGGTATGGAATACAAAACACTCTTCAAATACATAGTTCATGGCTTTGCAATAGGTGCAGCCCAGAGTTGGAATTTGGTTTGGGCTGACCTGATTTACTGGAACTAGCTCTTTTATCTTTAGAAATTCCAGTCTTCTAATTAGGCTAGCAATTCTAGCCTTGGCAGCTGTGAATGATACAATGAAATGGAGACCTCCTTTTGAAGAGATAGGGTTTGTATTCCTAGACTTTTCGGGAGTTGGTTCCCAATGGATGATTTTCTCGAGTAGATCCTCAAATAAATCTCACCCTTGATTTTCATCTTTTTACAAGAATCTCCCTTGACACATGATTTCTAAGAGGATCTTGGTTTGATAGTCCAAACTGTCATAGAGAATTTTGCATTGTCGCCACTTCTCTATGCCATGATGAGGACATTGAGTAAGTAGGTCTTTGAAACGTTCAGAGTACCTCCAAAATGGTTCATTAGGTTCTTACTTGAACTGCATGATGTTCTTCCTAATGAGAACGATTTTATGGATGGGGTAGAATTTCTTCAAGAAGACCTTAATGAAATCATCCCACGATGTGATAAAATCAACCACTAAACTGTGTAGTCATTTCAAACCGTTCCCATCCTCGGCAACGACGCCAAAATTTGATCGGAGGACAATCACGCACAAAAAGTGTATATTTTGAAATCGATATTTAAAATGTGTGTGCTTTGGCTTTCTCGATACTTCCGTTATTGCATAGAGGCTAAAACGAGTCGAATCCACAAGGACGGGAGGCGATAGAAGCTTTACCGGTTGATTCACGTGTATGTTAAAAGTTCTTCAATGTTTGAAAGAATAAAAAGAAAAGAAAGCAAAGAATGGAAAAGAGAAGTACGGTGAAACATGAAGAAGTGGGAACATAGAAAAGAATGTCTTTGTGATTTTTGGAATATTTCTAAAATAAAGTGCAAAAGAAAGAAGACTCATGGCTACTAACTACTAATGACTCCACCAACATGCTAACCTCTTAGTGATAGTTGCCTCACATGCATCATTGACCATCACTAGTGTTTGGTTCAAGAGCGTTTCAAAGCATGATCCATACGTAACTCATCACATCCCAACTCAACAAAACAAGTGCAAGCTACACTTAAACCATCAAAACTAAAAGTAAGCATGGAGTAAAGTAATGTTAACTTGTTAGAGAATTAGGAAGTTAGAGTGTTAGATCCATCATCATGAGCCATCAATGGCTCTTGCAAGAGCAAGACCAAGTAGAGGCGATTAGATTCATGTAGATTATCAACTAAGAAGTTAGACTAGCTAGTGGTTAGTAGTTAGTTACCATGAAAGAAAAGTTAGCTACACATGTAAAAAGAGTTAGATAGAAAACAAAGAGAGGTAAAGAGAGCACCTTTCATAGTTTGTCACCTTCTATTACAAGCACTCTTGCATTTCACTTATGTATCACTCTTTCTCCTAATACAAGATCTAAAAGAAAATAGAAAATACAAAGAGGAAGAAGAAGAACTAACCTAACCTAAACTAAACTACAACATGGAGAAGAAAACTACCCTAAAACTATACTACTCTCTGTATATCCCCAACTGAAGAACCCCCGGGAGGTATATATAGGCACCAGGGGAAAGGGGGGCCAGGGGGTAAACCCTGGCCCAAAGTACGGGCGCAGCCGCGCCCGTACTGCCGCGGAAACGCTGCTATGGCCGTGTTCCGCGCGCGCGGCGCTTTGACCCGTGTGTTGTCTTGTCTGTCCCCTGTTAGGTGTCGTTTTCAATTTTTGGTTATTGGCCCCTGGTTTTGACGAATCAGCTCTCTAAAGTCAATGGCTAGATTATAGGCCTTTAATCACCAATTAAATGGTAATTTAGGGTCTTCTTCTTCATTACACACCATGGACCTAGAAATATGCAAGAGAGGTATTATTAGCAGAATTTAATATTAAATAAATGTGAAGATGTGGAATGAAATATACAGTTTTAGAGACTAATCAGGCCTTGAGTAGGCTGCATTCATATGTTTGGCAATATTTGTTGGGCATGGAATACAGGACACTCTTTAAACACATGGTTCATGGCTTGGCAATAGGTGCAGCCCGGAGTTGGAATTTGGTTTGAGCTGACCTGGTTTACTGGAACTAGCTCTTTTATCTTTAGAAATTCCAGTCTTCTAATTAGGCTAGCAATTCTAGCCTCGGCAGGTGTGGATAATACAATGAAATGGAGACCTCCTTTTGAAGAGATAGGGTTTGTATTCCTAGACTTTTCGGGAGTTGATTCCCAATGGATGATTTTCTCTGGTAGATCCTCAAATAAATCTCACCCTTGATTTTCATCCTTTTACAAGAATCTCCCTTGACACATGATTTCTAAGAGGATCTTGTTTGATAGTCCAAACTGTCATAAAGAATTTGGCATTGTGCCACTTTTCTATGCCATGATGAGGACATTGAGTAAGAAGGTCTTTGAAACGTTCAGAGTACCTCCAAAATGGTTCATTAGGTTCTTACTTGAACTGCATGATGTTCTTCTAATGAGAGCGATTTTATGGATGAGGTAGAATTTCTTCAAGAAGACCTTGACAAAATCATCCCACGATGTGATAGAATCAACCACTAAATTGTGTAGTCATTTCTTGGCTAGGTCCTTGAGGGAGAAAGGGATGAAACGTAACGTAACAGCATCATCTCCTAACTGGGGTATTCTCATTATAAGGCATTCTTCCTCGAATTACCTTATGAAGAAGTACGCATCCTCGGACTCTAGACCATGGAATTTTGGGAGAGTGTTGTATTGAGGCTTGAGCTCAAAGTTGTTGTTGCCACCGGCTTCGAGAAGTCAAATGCAAGACAGAAGGGATGTCCTAATAGGATAGAACTATCCTGCAAGGATGAATGTTGAGCCATTATCGGATCTAATTTTGATGGTGAATGTTGATTGAGATTTCCTGCACACAAAATGTAGTATTTTAGTTTTAAGAATATCCTATGTGCAAGTTCTCAATTCTAATCCGCTGTAGCAAGGCTATGCGGGTCGTGATCCTCAGGGAGGGACTAGCGATGGAAGCGTTTGGAAGTTATCCCTAAAAATTTATCCTTTTAATTATTTTGTTAGCCACAACGATATTTACAATGAAAAGTGGTATTTACAATGAGTTGTGGGAAAGAATATGGAAAGATGTGGATGGTGATCTAAACTAGAGAAGGAAAGAAAGAAAAACTTATAACACGTACAAACCTCTTCAGCCTGCTTACCTTTGATCCGTGCGATGATTTACCTTTCTTGGATGACTTGCAAGTATGGCGTATAGGATGTTCATCGCCATAAGCCATCAAGGGTTCTTCTTTGGCTAGGCAGTCTCAATGCAATTGGGTCTCATTGTTCATAAGGCATTAGAGAAAAACAATGGAAGAAAACAGGAACAGAGAAATACAAGAATAAAACACGAAGAAATAAAACAAGAATAATGAAAAAGACAAACCTCAAGCAGATTTCATTAACAATAGAAGAAGAGTTGGCTTACACCGCTGTCACCTCAGTACAAGCATGGACTCCTTCCTCCATGAAAGCTTCCTCCACTCTCAGTTATAGACTTTACAAAAGAAAAACGAACATAAAATCTAACCTAGAAGAAAAAAGAAAAACCTAAACCCTAGCTTTTGGCCCTTTGCTGGATGCTGGACGACTCTGTACGTTGCACTGCAGGGGGTATTTATAGCTTCAGAAGGCCGAAGAGTCCTGGATAAACCTGCCCACAAAAACTGGAAACTGATCTCATCTAAATTGCCGCAAATCCTGGTTTTTGCCGCAATTTTGCGGCAAAACTGGCTCTTTTGGCCACGTGCTTTGGCGCGTGGCCTCTCCCGATCCGTTTATCTGGGCGTTTGCTTCTGGAAGTGTGATCCTGGCTCTTCATCTTGGGATTTCGAGATAACTTAGAAATCAAGTTACCTTGATCTCAATTATCCCAAATCTTTTATCCACGAATTTTCTTCTTATCTTTGGCTTTTATGCTCATCCTGCAAGAGTTTAGGGTTGGGTAGAATTCTATCCTTCCCTCATCTTTAATAATTGCAACTTTAGCCCTTGTATATTTGCACTTTGACAATTGATATTTGCACTTTTGCACTTGGCTTCAAATATGGGCTTTTGGGCTTCATTAGGCTTTATTTATTATAAAAATAATAATTCGAGGCCTGCACACAATAAATTACAAATTATTAATAAATGTGCAGAATTAAATGAATAAATATGAAAATGTAATGGTAAATGTTATGATAAAAATGCACTTTTGACTACCAATCACACCCCCACACTTATCTTTTTGCTCGTCCTCGAGTAAAAACAAAGAAAAGAAAAAGAAAAGAAGAATTAATCTAACCTAACTCACTTTCGTAGGAATCACGGTTGCACTTAGCACGTGCAACAAGCCGTTAAACCTCTAGGTTACCCTAGAGGACGAGTTTTGTCTCGTGAGGGTTTTCAGCGGATTACACCCACAAAATCCATAAAAAGGAAAATATTTGAATTATTATTGAAGAGACTAAGTAGTCTATAAGTTTTAGGATCCTCATTTTTATTCATTCTTAGACTTAGTCTTTATAAAGTAAATTGTTTTCATTTTAGGTAAGGGTCAAAATTGAACTTCTAATATAGTCTTTTTCGTTACCAAAAATCATATGCATCCTTATGAATTTATACTAGGAATTCCTTAACTTGGACTCTCATGCCTCTATATATATTTTTTTTCTTTTTTTTATTTTTTTAATATGTATAACGCATCTAATTTTCTTTCGTATAAGCATTAAGGCTTCTTGAGGCCCTCATACCTAACTAATTGACTATTAGATGTGTTAATACATATATAAGTAATTTTTCCTTAATTTCCTTAGGCTTTCTAATCCACCCATGTAACGAACTTAAAGTCGATGACTCCCAAACCGATTGGCTTTAGGGCACCAGGTGAGAAAACACCTCGCGGACTCAAATTCGAGTGAACTAGGCCCCAAAACTAAGGACTTTATTTTATTTACTCACCTTTAGGCATGAATACTTATGCTTCTTGAGGCACATGTATCAGCTTAATTGGTGATTTTTTTTCTTTTTTTTTTCTTTTTTTTTTTATGAGGCACAAGGTCTTTGTCTTAGAATCCTAGATATGCATTTGGTATGCACATTTCATTAAGGTAAAAATTAAGACTAACTACTTATTCAATTTCTCCTCCTATACTTAAAAATTCAACAATTTATTTATTTTGACCAAGTTTTTAGAAATCCTAATCATGATTTTCCTAATCCTTAAAACTAACTTAGGTTTCTTTCAAAAAAATAAGTCAAAATACTGTCCTTTTTATAACATTTTTTTTTTAAATTTTTTTTTTATTAGCAAATTTTGTTAGTGTCTACTTATGTTAGTATGTTAGTAAAGCCCACCCCCACACTTATCTCATGCATTGTCCTCAATGTATGAATGAATGCATATATGCATGAAACAGAACAAGGGAAGGCGGAAGTTACCTTAGGGTGGTGGTTCCGGAGGTGGTCTAATTGGTCCACGAAATGCGGCCCAATCAAGATAACAGATAATTTGGTGGAACCCACTAGAAACTTTCCTTACATAACCCACTAAAATATATGTATAATCAATTTTTAGTATTTCCACCCCATCAAATTTCCAAATTTCATAATAAATTTCAGAGTTAATTGTCTCAACCTCCTTGTCCCAAAATGGAGTATGAAAAGATGGAATTATTGACTTGGACATTATAGGTACGGGAACGAATACCGACTCAGGAAGATGCTCAAATCAAGTAAGGGCTCAGGAGTCGGGCTAGGTTCAAGAATTGAGTCCAAGTCAAGAAATTGAAACTCAAGTCCACAATCTTCTTCCCATAATGGAATGTGACCTAATATGGGTGATATCTCTTTACTTCCAATATTAAGGAATTCTAGCTCATCGCCATACAATTCTTCAAAACTAAGGTCAACATCTTCCGTCAGAATTGTACAATCAGTTTCAGAAGTAAAGAGATTGTGAGAATCTAGGTCGCATATCTCATTGGGTTCAATGTAATAAAAAGAACTTGCCAATTTATCCATAGGATTTTCAAAATTGCACAATTGGTCAAGTTCAATATGATCATCTAAAATGGGTGATTCAATTTCATGATGAATTGGAATAGGGTCCAATGTTGACTCGGGAAAAGTGAAATCAGGTGAAGATACTGGAGTCATTATTGGATCAGGAAATAAAATTGAATCATCAAGTTGGGGATCAAGATCATATTCATCCTCAAGTTCTATTTCAGGAAAGGAAAAACTTGCCAAATTATCAAGAATTGGAGTTTCGGCAAGTTCAAATGATGGCACTGAAATAGAATCTTGTTGTCCAAAGCAACTTAGTTCGTCGGCTCTAAGAGAGTGGTCTGTGATATCAGAAATGGCCGAACGGTGAGAACGTAAGGATTGAACCATCAGATCTATGTCACGATCACGGGCTAATCTAGCCTGATTCATGGCGGCAAGCATCCCTTCATAGTCGATAGGTGCATCATGCTGTGATTGGACTTGAAAAGATGAAGTGTAATCGTGATGAAGTTGTGAGTCGGTGGACTCACGCATTATCATGTCTGCGATAGATGGTAATTGTTGCTTGGACTCATGCATACTTATCATTTCCCCGATAGATGGTATTCTATTCTGAATGGGGGTATCTGAGTATGAATCATTGAAAGAATGTGGACTAGATGGATATGAAGGACAATTTGGTTGAGAATTAGACTCGGGGGACTCGAAACCCCATGAACTCTGTGAAGAGTTGAAAGTATGAAAATTATGGTCATAAGATGGGGGGTGTGGGTTATAGTCATTCGGATAAGACCATTCCGGCACACTAGATTGGTCAAAGTTATGATATGCCGGGTTGGTAATATCCGAATAATAGTTAGGTGTGTAATATGGATTAAAATTGGAAGAATTATTATTATATGCCATATCACACCAACACAAACAAAACAAACAAATAGACAAAAAAGAAAAATTCTAACCTAAGTTAGGGTAGACCTATGACCTAGACGACTCCTAACTGGTTAGACTGTCCACGGGAGGTCGGGTGTAGACTTTGACCACAAGTTAATCAGCCAGGCCAGGGCAAGAGTGGTGGGAGGTTTTCCGTCAAAGACGTTCCTTAATTAAATAACCACCAATCTTCGGGCTTTCGGCCCTCAATCCCTTTCCTAGACACTGATTTGACAAGAGTCAACTTCCAGCACTGTTCCCCTTAGGATAATCTCCTATTGAGTCCGAGATGTCCCTAGGGCCAACGTCTACTAATTTTTAAGTTAGGCTTGGGTTAGTGAGTGCTTGGGATATGATTTTTGGGTTAAGGAAGGGTGATGAAATCCCCACCTTATCTTGTTAATGGGTTATGCCCTTAAGATGAATTAGTGCAAGTGTACAAGATAAATAGATAAGAATCACTCAAAGCAGAAAATCAACCAAGAGATGAGTCCTATTCTACATGCAATGCATACGTACCTTGCTTCTCCAGCACTCTTCAACAGTAAAAATAAATATATTAAAAAGACACGTGCCTAATATGCAAACGTCTAATCAATTTTTATTTATCAACAAATAATTTACTGTTGAATTATTAGCAATTTACAGGTATATCACAGAACAAAACAGAATAGAGCAGTAAACAGAATTTACAATTTGCAGCAACCTGCAAAAAAAAATCAATCAGTAGTTCTCTACTGTTGCCGCGTTTCCGCGGCTCTGGCCGCGGATCCGCGGCAAAATAGTAGGTTCTGGTGCTCTGCCTTCGAGGGCAGAGGCACAGAATAGCAATATGTCCACTGCTGCTGCTATGTTTCTGTTTCCTGTTCTCCAAACCTGCAAACAGAAAAGAATAAAGAATTAGTTAAAAATTAAATTTTTGTTTTAGAGATAAACTTACCGTCCCTCCCCGGCAACGGCGCCAATTTGTTGATTGAGATTTCCTGCACACAAAATGTAGTATTTTAGTTTTAAGAATAGGATGTGCAAGTTCTCAATTCTAATCCGCTGTAGCAAGGCTATGCGGGTCGTGATCCTCAGGGAGGGACTAGCGATGAAAGCGTTTGTAAGTTATTCCTAAAATTTATCTTTTTTAATTATTTTGTTAGCCACAACGATATTTACAATGAAAAGTGGTATTTACAATGAGTTGTGGGAAAGAATATGGAAAGATGTGGATGGTGATCTAAACTAGAGAAGGAAAGAAAGAAAAACTTATAACACGTACAAACCTCTTCAGCCTGCTTACCTTTGATCCGTGCGATGATTTACCTTTTCTTGGAAGACTTGCAAGTATGGCGTATAGGATGTTCATCGCCATAAGCCATCAAGGGTTCTTCTTTGGCTAGGCAATCTCAATGCAATTGGTCTCATTGTTCACAAGGCATTTAGAGAAAAACAATGGAAGAAAACAGGAACAGAGAAATACAAGAATAAAACACGAAGAAATAAAACAAGAATAATGAAAAAGACAAACCTCAAGCAGATTTTATTAACAATAGAAGAAGAGTTGGCTTACACCGCTGTCACCTCAGTACAAGCATGGACTCCTTCCTCCATGAAAGCTTCCTCCACTCTCAGTTACAGACTTTACAAAAGAAAAACGAACATAAAATCTAACCTAGAAGAAAAAAGAAAAACCTAAACCCTAGCTTTTGGCCCTTTGCTGGACGCTGGACGACTCTGTACGTTGCACTGCAGGGGGTATTTATAGCTTCAGAAGGCCGAAGAGTCCTGGATAAACCTGCCCACAAAAACTGGAAACTGATCTCATCTAAATTGCCGCAAAATCCTGGTTTTTGCCGCAATTTTGCGGCAAAACTGGCTCTTCTGGCCACGCGCTTTGGCGCGTGGCCTCTCCCAATCCGTTCATCTGGGCGTTTGCTTCTGGAAGTGTGATCCTGGCTCTTCATCTTGGGATTTCGAGATAACTTAGAAATCAAGTTACCTTGATCTCAATTATCCCAAATCTTTTATCCACGAATTTTCTTCTTATCTTGGCTTTTATGCTCATCCTGCAAGAGTTTAGGGTTGGGTAGAATTCTATCCTTCCCTCATCTTTAATAATTGCAACTCTAGCCCTTGTATATTTGCACTTTGACAATTGATATTTGCACTTTTGCACTTGGGCTTCAAATATGGGCTTTTGGGCTTCATTAGGCTTTATTTATTATAAAAATAATAATTCGAGGCCTGCACACAATAAATTACAAATTATTAATAAATGTGCAGAATTAAATGAATAAATATGAAAATGTGATGGTAAATGTTATGATAAAAATGCACTTTTGACTACCAATCAGTGAACTGCTTCTATTTAACCTAGATGTATTTAGGTCTCTCGACCAAGCTGACATGCACAATAAATATCACAAACAAGTTCACCAATCAGTCAAAAAGAAAAAAGAAAAAGCAATCAGGCCTATTCTGAGATAAACCTAGTCCTAAATGACTCCTAACTGGTTGACTGTCCAGGAGAGGTATATTGTAGAAACCTAACCACAAGTTAATCAGCCAGCTAAGGGCAAAACATAGTGGGAGCTATCCATGCAAAGCAGCAGGTCTAATTATACCAAACCACTAATTTTTGAGGATCTTGCCTCTTAATCTCCAACCTTCGAAACTAATTTGACTAGAGTTCGACTCTAACAACTTCCCCTCAGGTCAATCTCCTACTGAGACTGAGATCTCTCTAGGGCCAACATCTATCATACTTTAAATTAGTCTTAGGTTGTGAATGCGCTAGAGAAAATTTGTAGGCTAAGGAAGGGTAATGACTCTCCCTCCTTATCTCGTATTGGGTTTTGCCCTTAAGATTTTTTTCTGCAAGTATGCAAGAATATAGAGAAAGTAAACTCAAAAGCAAGTAAATCACCAAAGAATGTTTCCTAAGGTAGATACTATGCAAACATACCTTTTTTCCAGCGTTCTTCAACAGTAATTGAAATGAAATATAATTAGACAAATGCCTAGAATGTAAGTCTAAATATTTTTTAAGTACCGATTACTTTTAGATTTAAAACAGGATTATGAGATAATCAAATAGAAAAACTAGATAATACAGAAGTTGTATTTTGCAATTCTGTATGTCCTGCAAAAAATACTATTGTAAGTAGTCCTTGTTTTGTCGCGTTTCTGTGGCAATTGTAAAGAAAACGTGACAACAATGAGAAGTAATGTTCCCTGCTTTCTTGAGCAGGGACACAAAACAACAAATATTCTTCTGAAATGCTCATGTTCTCCAAATAATTTTCTTAACTCTGAAACAGAACACAAAACTTCTTAAATCTCAAAAACTCTGTTCTCTCCCCGGCAATGGCGCCAAAAATTTATTCGGGTTTAAACCGAGCAATTCAAAAAACTAATTCAAGTTAAGAAATAAAAGCAGAAATCGTGTGGTGAGTAAAAAGTACTGTGTAGCTTAGGGCTAATGTGTCGTGTCCATGAGGAGAGATGCGATGAAAGCATTTCGGTATTATTGTTTCAAAAACAAGTTTAGTGTCAATTTTTTTAAAAGAAAACAAAAAGAAGATGTTGTGATTGAGAGTTGACTTGTTTGAAAAAATAAAGTTTGTTTGATTTTTTTTAAGAAAAAAAATCCGAGCTCACTAATCCAATACTCACTGTAAACTCTTCTCTTGAAAGTTTTAATTGCCTCAAATGATCATACACATAAGTTCAACCTTGAAATTCATAAGCATCCAAGTAAAGCAAATGAGATCAGTTTTGAAAAGTTCAACTTTGTTTTAAAACAGTTTTAAGATGAATGTTAAATCATCAAGCAACTGAGCAAGTATGGAATAAAAATAATCTTTGAAAAAGTTTTGAAATTAAAGTTTTAAATGCCATTCTCATCCTCATGTGCCTTCAAGAACACTCACAAATGCAAGGCTTGAATATTAGGCATTCAAATGAATCTAGTGGGTGTTTGGATTAAAATTGATCAAGAGTAAAGATATAGAAAATAGATTAGTAAACCCAGAAAAAGAGAGACTAGCTACTCATAGAAGATAAAAAAAGACAACTATTATAATTTAAACACAATATACCCGAGAGTTGGAGGTGAAGAAAAACCATGAATCTTTTATTGATGTCACTTTAATTTATCATTACAATACTCTATCTCTTTCTCTCTCACTTGTTGCTGGACTTAGCTAGAAAAAATAATAAATGAAAATTAAAATAACATGGAACTAGCTAAAAAAATCCTGGCCTAAGAGTAAGAAAAAACTTAATCCTATTTTTTTGTACTTTCTGCTCTGAGAAATGTAGTATTTATAGCTGAAAAGGAGATAGGAGAGAGAGTATACAGATAGGGGGAGGAAATGCTCCCTTAACCAACCCAACAAGGTCGCGGATTCGCGGCTTTCATCCCAGATCCGCGGCCAGGATCTGGCCGTTGGACCAAATCCTGGGGCGTGAGGATGCTCTCGTTCAGATACATCTTGATCTTCTGTTAGAACTGCACTGTCCCACTGGATCTTCTAAATATATGTCCCAATCTTTGATTTTGAAATAAAAATCCTCCACAATCCGAATTAGTTGGACTAGATTTGTGATGATCTCCTTTCCCTCCATTGATCTCACTTGCATAATTAAGACATTTAAGACAAGTTAAATACATATTTATTATGAAATAAATGTGTGAATATAATAATAAAAATGCACAAATAAGTGTATGATCAGGGATCTTGATAAGAGCTAAGGTTCAAGATTTTCTACACCTCTTTGGAATCGACTTGGTGGCATTACAAGAAACCAAGATTTGCTCCCCTTCTTTTCAACTCCTTCGCTCGATTGGGGGAAATTGGATTAATGAATGGGTGGTTCTTGACTCTATCTGTGCTTTGGGAGGAGAATTTATGGGTGGAATGGTAAACATTATAAGAAAGTTAGTTAATATGCTACTAGCTTCTCTATTTTGGTGAAACTTAGAGAACAGGCAAGTCAATCCTCCTTTTGTGTCTCATCGATGTGTGGACTAAATGACCGGTCTCTGAAGCCTTTCTTTCTTCAAGAACTCTGATTTATTCAACTTTGGAGCTCGTCAGAACCTTAGGCCTTGATGGGTGATTTCAGCATGACGAGATTCGTGGACAAGAGCAAGGATGTGAAGGCAATATTGTTGATATGGACTCCTTCAATGATTTCATTCGGGATCTTGGCTTAAGTTGATATACTGCTTGGGGGAAGATCTTTTACTTGATCCAATAAGTGTGTCATGCCCGCCTTTATGAAGCTAGTTCAGTTTCTCATCTCGGATACTTGGAATGATGCATTCCTCCACCTACTTGTAACGATCTACCACACACCACCTTCGATAACATTCCTATTGATGTGTGATTTGACAAGTGCACCAATCGTTTACAAGTAATAAAGTGATAGAGTAGAGTGTCAAACCCACAAAGATTATTATCTTATTAAGTACCAAAAGTATATTGACTCAAAGTTTTATTTGAAAGAAAGATATATATTTGGAAGAGAAATAAACACGAAAGATGTTGGTTATGGATAGAAAAAATACTAGGGCAATTGATTTCAACAATTAATAATCTGAATTAATAAGTTGATTGTACTGGTAACTATCTACTACTCATGTTAATAATTAAAAGTCCCTTTATTAACTAATATTCTCTATTTAGCAATATTAATCTAATCTCTAATATAAGAACGTTCAATCTCTCAATCTAGTAGATTTACAAATTAGAGGAAGCATTAAGCACGGTGGATTTTTCTAATATGATTACATAATTTCTCCGTCTCAACGTGTCAAGTTGTGATTCCTAATTCTATGATGCTATACTAGATTATCTCCTCTCGGTCTCAAATCTAACCATCAATATAGTTGTGTACATTAACTAATTACTCGACGAATTAAATAGAAACTTAACATGATAATAATCCAACATGAAGAATAAAGTAGTAAAATAGAACTAATACAAAGCAACAAGATTATATCTTCATATAAATTGCTAACATCATTGCCCTAACTATGAAAATTTAGTTCATGATAAAGAAATTGCAAAGCAAAATAATAAACATGATTTCTATCTCATATAGTAAATTAAAAGAAAAAAGGAAAGGATAATACCAATTTAAGGATCACGTCAAATCCTTAGTTTTCGCTTCTCCTCTAATCTTCTTTTTCTAAAACACTAGAATTTCATCTCCAAAAGCCAAAATTTTAAATAAGGAAGAGAGAAACTAAAATCTAAATTACAAAGATTTTTTCTATATTTTTTTTGATATAATTATGAGAGATTGCAGCTCATTATATAGATCTCAAAGACAATTACAATAATAAAAATATTTGAACTTCTTATCCAATCTCAATTTGGTGTAGGAATCCAATTCTGAATTGGACTACAACTAGTTAGTGTTGATCGCCGAATATGGGACAACGAACTTCTGAATTAGGACATATTGTCGACAAGAAAGTTGTATCCTTTAAGTCCTTTTTTCATAGCATACTGAATCATCAAATTTGGATTAGTGTAGCAAAAATTATGATCAAATATTAAAACATGTACAGTCTGAATCCGAGTCTGAATCTGTTCTCTATTCTCTGTTGAATATTGGACGACTGCACAACCGAAAATTCGGCTGGGCAGCCGAATTTTTGGCTAGACTTGACCTCAAATTTTGGTAGATACTTTCGTATATTGTGTAGTCCTTAATGGCAAGTCTTTTATGTCTCTGAATATCTGTATCTTGAAATATACTGCTGCAATCATCTCTTTACTATTGATTTTCTGCTTTTCCATCTCTGTTCTCTAATTTGTGCTTTTGACCTAATTTATGCATAAACATAAACAAAAACATCCGTGCAATATTAAATGTGTAACAAAAGAAGTATCAAAGTGGTATAAAATATAGATGATAATCATAATTATCACACCCCCATACCTAACTTCTGCTAGTCCTCGAGCAATAATCTAAAAAGAAAAAAAACTAAAGAATCCTAAAAATAAAATAAAAATTCTTACTGACTTTTGTAGGAATCACGGTTGCGCTTAGCACATGCAACAAGCCGTTAAACTCCTAGGTTACCTAGTGGACGAATGTTGTCTCGTGAGGGCTTGCAATGAATATACCCACAAAATTCAAAGAAAAAAATTTAAAGTAGGTGAAGAAAAATAAGGATAACTGAAATAAAGAAAGAAAAAAATAAGAATAAAGGAAAAAATATTTTTGATCAATAAGCGTCACTAGTAAATAAGTTTAATAGTTTTCATAAGCAATCATCTTCAAGTTCAATCTCCTATCAAGAAATCCAATCATCTCATCCTGGAGATTCAAATCCTACTATATCTCACCATCCTTCCTAAGTTTTTTGATCCTATGCATCTTTGCGAACATGTGATAGCTCTTAACTTGGGATTTAATTCAAACTTTTATACTTGAATATTTTATAATATAGAAGTTTCAAAGTTTTACCACTTCGTTGCCTTTAAGCATTTCTTTTTTTCTTATTTTTTTAATACATATAACTCATCTAACTCTCTTTCGTGTAAATATCAAGGTTTCTTGAGGCCAAGATACCTAACTAATTGATCTTTAGACTTGTTAATACATATATCTTTTTTTTTCAACTTACCTAATTATTTTTCACGTAAATACCAAGGCTTCTTAATGTCAAAGTATGTAGCTAATCAATAATTTAGGTTCATGATACTTTTAGTTTTTTATTTTTTATATTTTAAGTATTCAATAATCCTCAGCATCCCAAACTTAAACCAATGTATAAGTGTTAATAAGATACATATTCACGTAGATAAATTCTAGATGGCATTAAATTTTCAGATTTTTCATCTCTTCTCAAAGAATTAAGGAATCTATTAAATTGATATTCTCATCCAATTCAAACTATACGATCACTAAATCCCTTAAAACTAGATAATCTTACTAATTTTTAATTTTTTCAGTTAGTAGAAGAAAAAGAAAAATCTACTAAAAGAAAAAGAAAATGAAAAACGAAAAAACGAAAAATCCTAACAAAATATTAAAAAGAAAATAAAAAATCCTAGGTCCTTCCCTCATATCTAAACCATGTTATACCTCATGTAGTACAAGATGAATCCTTATCACATGTAAAATAGGAAATAAATACCACTCTCAAAAATCAACGTATGCTAACTAAAACTTGTAAAAGCAATGAAAAATCATGTACATTAATTTGCAGAACACAGTCATGTTCATAAATAACCAATTGGAGAAATACTTATCCGGGAAAAGTTTGAAGCTATAATTCTGAAATTGTTCAGCTACGCAACCGTAACTTCAGCTGCACAGTCATACTTTTGACTAGTTTGTGATTACTTTGTTTCATTAAGTTGGTTCATCATATAGCTTTGTTTCTAATTTGAAGCCCCGGTTCTGGGCTGGGGTATAGAAAAAGAAAAAGTTAGTATATATATTTATGACAAATTATCTCCTTACCTTGATTCATCAATTTCGCCTAGAGAACGCTTATAACTCTCCCAATGCGTTCTCTTCACGGGAGATTTGGATGAGCTCAACTTCTTTGTCAACTTTGCATTGAGTCTCTCCACTTTGATTTTTGTTTTCTTCAATTTCAGTCTATGTTCCTTTAGATTAGTCCTCGTTAAATATTTCAAGTATTAGATCATCCCATCAGCATCATGTGGCAAAGCATCTTCATCCTGCGAATGATGCATCCAAATTGATTAGATAAATACTTGAAATTATATGAAATTGGTGATTCGTCAAGTAAAGTATCTTTAAAAAAATTTCAATCGGTATCTCATCAAACGTATAAATACTCAAATCAAGTTTCTTTCTTTCAAAAGAAACTTTAAACTTGAGCACAACTTCAGGCTCTTCAGTGTTTACTGTGGACTTAGGATCACTCTGGTTCAATAGGGAGTCGGCTGTCCAGCCAAAAATTCAACTGCATAGCTGAACTTTGACCTCTGTTGGTATTGAAATTTTGGGTGCAGGTGTTGGTCCCGAGATGATGCCAATTGTTGGATCTAAAATACACGTCAACACTCAAACAAAGATATTAGCATTATAAAAATAAAGTACTTGCAATAAAAGGAAATTAAATCTCAGAGAGTAAAGCAAACGCAAACACAAGAGATTTGTCCTGGTTCGGTCCTTGTGACCTACATCTAGTCCCTAAGCCACCCGCTTGAGATTTTCCTTTATCCTTTGACTTTGTACACCCAAAATCAACACCTTGCACACCACTTGACAAATCTCCTTTGCCAAATGTGTACAACTCTTCTTACAACCAAGAAGACCACAACACCTTGTACAAACTTTCTTCAACCTGAAGACGCTCTTATACAATGCTCCTCTTTGAGTGATTACAAACTTTCCTATAAGCCTTGAATCTGTATGTGATCGTGGACAAGGGCTATTATAGGTGGACTTTCAGAAATCTTCACAATAGAGTAGGAATTGGTGAAGAAACAGAAAGTGGAAACAAGTTTTCAGAAAACCAAAATTTTGAACAGAGTTTTTGGTCAGAAAACTTTTGATTTTAATTAGTGTTTTTAGCCTAGGATAACATACCTATTTATAGCTGAAATCTATAGTCAGTTTGGATAGTTATCAGGTCAATTTTGAATATTGAAACGTGGATAAAACACCAGAAAACAGAAACTGTCCAACAGTCAGAAACTGCCATTAGTCGACTTGAGATATGGAGTTAGTTGATTAGGGTAGGCAATTTAGACAAGATTATTCGACTATTATAATGACTAAGTCGACTAGGTCAAGATAGAAACACAGGACAAGTTTCTAGAAACTGAAACTAGTCGACCAGACTAAGTGGTTAGTCGACTAGGCCAGGTATTAATCGACTAGGAAATCTAGTAAGTCGACTAATAGTGAGTGCAGGTCAGAAACAGAGAGTTGGTATCTTTGCAGGACAAAAGTCAGTCGACTAGGGAAATTGTCAAGTCGACTATACTATGTATAAGTCAACTACTAAAGGGTATAAGTCAACTAATAGAGTAATGATTGAAAATCACCTAGAGGGGGGGGGGGGTGAATAGGTGATGATGCTAATCAAAGAGCAATTTAAAAATTATGATGCAAATGTAATGCAACAATCTCCCAAAACAAGACTAAGAGCCGAATTCCCTATTAAGGGCTCTGAACTCCTTCCTCCGGCTTCCTCGTAAAATGAGTTAGAGGTGCGCAATGCAACCTTATTGTATGGGATAATGATTGACAATATGAATGAAAATGAATATGGCAATGACAATCTCAAGCAATAAGTAATGACAAGGAAAAGTAAACCAATCACAAACATAAAGATATGTTATCGAGGTTCGAGCACCCAGCTCTACTCCCCGCCTTCCCCAGAAGGATTCTAGCTACTTCCACTATCACAAAGATCACAAATACAATGGAGTACCCAACTCCACAATCTCAAGTATAAGGAATTTCTGAGTAGTCAAAAGACCACAAACTCTCTCTTTCAATTGTCTCTTCCCTTACAAAAGGTCCTTAGAGAACAATGAGTAGGAATGAAGCTCTTGTGTGCAAGGAGAAAAGAAAATGAAATCAGAGAGTTCTTTTGAAAAACACTTCAGAAAATGAGAGAGAATTTCAGCACAAAAACCAAAAACCAAGCTCTTTTGAATGCCTTAAACTTTTGAATTTTTCTTGTAATAATTAGGTGATCCAATCTCTCCCCAAACACCCCTATTTATAGGAGAGGGGTAGGGTTAGAAGATAAAACATTTTTAAGGCTAATCAGAATGTATTAAACCCAAAACAGGTCATTTAAACTCACTTAAGTGAGAAAAAGACAAAAATAAACAGCTCAGAAAAAAATGCCCGTTACTGTTCAAACGGCTCTGTCGGTCGACCGGTCGGTCGACCGCAAGTTCAAAAATATGACCGTTGCAGGCCAGCGGTCGACCGCCCGGTCGACCCAATTTAACCGAGAGCAAAGTTGCTTACAGTCGGTCGACCGGTCGGTCGACCGATACAACGTGCACACAGATACGTGCACAGCCAGAGCCACGGTCGACTGGGACGGCCGACCGGCCAAACCTGTCATAGGTCCGGTCGACCGTTCGGTCGACTGGCTCAGGTCAAAAATCAGGATTTTGAAGAGAAAATAAAAGGGGATTTTGATTTTGACAAAAAATAGTTTTGAACATAGATTTGTATAAAACACAAATATATATCTGTAGGCCAAATCTTGTAAACAAAATGTTTTTGTATAAATTATAAGAAAACATTTTGGAATAAACATGTGCGCAAAAACGTGTGTGATAGAGCTTCAAACCTATCCACTATTCTTTAACATGCTATAAAACTAAAAATACAATGATTAAATACTCTTTGAGCAATCTTCAAGTCTTTGAGCCATCCAATGCTTTGCTTGAGCCTTCTCTTCTTTGATCCTTCCTTGATTTGTGCAATTTGCCTTCCTTGCTATGTGAAACTTAGAAGTTCTTGCAAAAGCTAAGCCAATGGTCTCCAAACATGGTACAAAACCTGAAACTTATCTTGAACAAATTCATTAGTACCAAATAGCTCTTATTTGGTTTGTCATCATCAAAACACAAAACAAGAGAGTGTAACCTCTTGGGCCAACAATCTCCCCCTTTTTGATGATGACAAAACAAATAGGCTATAAGCAAAAATATGGGGGAGGAGAAGACTCCCCCTCAAATTATGCTATATGAAAAACACAAGACTCATAACAAAAACTCATAAAACTCATAAAACCAAAACATATAAATTCATATGGAACCAAGACCAAATGAACTTATTTTTGTCCATGTAAACTAATTCTCCCCCTTTTTGTCATACATCAAAAAGGGTTATGAAAAACATGTTTAATCAATAACACAAACATTAAGTTCTCCACAAATAAACGAAAATCTAGCAAAATCAAGTGGTTTAGTGAAAATATCGGCTAGTTGTAAATCCGTGGAAACATAATCAATATCTATATCTCCTTTCTCAAAATGATCTCTAAGAAAGTGATATCTAATCTCAATGTGCTTGGTCTTACTATGTTGATTTGCATTCTTAGTCATGTGTATAGTACTAGTATTATCACAAAATATTTTTATATGATCAAAATGCAAATCAAAATCAAGGAGAATATGTTTCATCCAAAGGACTTGTGCACAACAAGCCCCTGCGGCAACATACTCCGCCTCGGCGGTTGAGAGTGCTACAGAATTGTTTCCTAGAGGACCATGAAACAAGACAATTACCAAGAAATTGACATGTCCCACTAGTACTCTTTCTATCAACTCTACAACCCGCATAGTCGGCATCCGAATAACTCGTCATTGAGAAATCTTCAATTTTCGGATACCATAGACCCATCCCAATAGTGCCCTTAATATAACGAATAATGCGTTTTACCGCAATAAGATGGGACTCTTTAGGACACGATTGAAATCTAGCACAAAGACACACACTAAACATGATATCCGGCCTACTTGCCGTTAAATATAAAAGACTTCCTATCATGCTTCTATATAATTTAATATCAACATTTTTACCTTGGTCATCTTTATCAAGCTTGGTTGTAGTTGCCATGGGAGTGTTGCAAGTCTTTGAGCCTTCAAGCCCAAACTTCTTTACAAGTTCCTTTGCGTACTTGGCTTGACTTATGAACGTCCCGTTTTGTAATTGCTTGATTTGGAGTCCAAGGAAGAAATTGAGCTCACCCATTGAAGACATTTCAAACTCAAGTTGCATTACCTTTTCAAAATCCTTGCACAAAAGCTCATTAGTAGAACCAAAAATTATATCATCAACATAAATTTGCACAATTAATATATCATTATCAACATGCTTAGTGAATAGAGTGGTGTCTACTTTGCCTTTAATAAAATCATTTGAAATAAGAAAACTAGAAAGCCTTTCATACCAAGCTCTTGGAGCTTGTTTCAATCCATACAAAGCTTTATCAAGTTTAAAAACAAAGTCGGGATGAACATGATCAATGAAACCGGGAGGTTGAGAAACATAAACTTCTTCATTAATAAAACCATTCAAAAATGCACTTTTCACATCCATTTGAAAAAGTTTAAAATTTTTGAAAGATGCAAAAGCTAGTGTCATCCGTATAGCTTCAAGCCGTGCTACGGGTGCAAAGGTCTCCTCAAAGTCAATTCCTTCAACTTGAGTGTAACCTTGGGCCACTAACCTAGCTTTATTCCTAATGACATTTCCGGACTCATCCATCTTGTTTCTAAAGATCCACTGAGTACCAATTATTGGTCTATCGTGGGGTTTAGGAACAAGGTGCCAAACTTGGTTGCGCTCAAATTGATTGAGTTCCTCTTGCATGGCAAGCAACCAATATGGGTCCGTCTCGGCTTCGAGAATGCCTTTGGGTTCAAAATGAGAAATGAAAGCAAAGTTACCACATAGGTCATGGAGTTTGGAGCGCGTTGTGACTCCTTTAGATGCATCACCCAAGATGAGCTCCTTAGGATGATTTGTAGCGTATCTCCAAGCTTTAGGAAGCGGTTGAGAGCTTTCCTCTTTATCCTCTTAAACATCACCAATAGATTCTTGCTTTTCTTCTAGAGCGGGTGAGTCCTTCAAGGATAGTCTCTCCATGTCTTCACCTAATGGTTCAATCTCTACAACATTCTCAACAACCACATTAGATTCTTCAAATTTAACATGCATGGATTCTTCAATGGTACGAGAAGATCTAATGAATACTCTATAAGCTTTACTAGTTGTAGAATATCCAACAAAATTGCTTCATAAGCCTTAGCATCAAATTTACCCAAATTCTCTTTAGTATTTAAAACAAAACACTTGCATCCAAAAACTTTGAAATAAGCAACATTAGGTTTTCTAGAGTGATACATTTCAAAAGATGTTTTGGAAGAATTTTTACACAAATAAATACGGTTAGATATATAGCATGCGGTGTTTACGGCCTCGGCCCATAAATATTGAGAGAGGTCGTATTCACTTATCATTGTCCTAGCCATCTCTTGAAGTGTTCTATTTTTCCTTTCTACAACTCCATTTTGTTGTGGAGTCCTAGGACAAGACATTTCATACTTAATTCCCTTTTCATCACAATAAGTCATGAAGAGTTGGTTTACAAACTCACCACCTCTATCACTCCTTATTTTCAAAATCGGAAAACCTTTTTCTTTTTCAACCCTTTTTCGAAAAATCTTGAAATGAGAAAAAGTTTGATCTTTGTGTTCCAAAAAGAAAACCCAAGTGAAACGGGAAAAATCATCAACCAAAACATATGCATATCTACTACCATTTAAACTCTTAGTTTTAGTAGGTCCAAAAAGATCCATATGAATTAATTCTAAAGGCCTAGTTGACATGATATCCTTGATTGGTTTGAAGGAAGACTTGGTTTGTTTCCCAAGTTGGCACGCACCACAAATGCGGTCTTTCTCAAACTTCAAGCAAGGAATACCCTTCACCAATTCCTTTGAATTAATCCTAGAAAGATGTTCAAAAGAAGCATGTCCTAATCTTCTATGCCAAAGCCAAGAATTTTCATCAAAAGCATTCAAGCATTTAGTAGAACACTCAATATTAAGCATGTCAATGATATAAACATTATCATCACGAAAACCGGTAAGAATACAATCATTTGTTTTAATATCAAAAATCTTGCAAGAACAATCATCAAAAATAACTTTAAGTCTACGATCACAAAATTGACTAATGCTAAGCAAATTATGTTTCAAACCTTCAACTAAAACAATATTCTCAATAATAGGAGATGCACCAATTTGAATGTTACCTATACCGATGATAGTCCCTTTGGAGTCATCCCCGAAGGTGACGGAGCCACCTTCCATGTACCTTGATAGGGTTGTAAAGTTGTTGATATCCCACGTCATGTGTCTTGAACAACCACTATCAAGGTACCACCGCTCCCTACGTCTTGGAGCCTTGGTGTGTACCTACATCAAACAATTTAGGACTTGATTTTGGTACCCACATTTTCTTGGGTCCTTGAGGGTTAGAGCCATGAACCCAAACAAGATTATTGGATCTATTTAATTGATCATAACAAAACTTAGCTAAATGTCCATTTTTACCACAATATGTGCATCTATATACTCTACCATATTTAAAAGCATAATGGGTGTGTGATTTGTGAGCATGAGCTTTGTGAGCATGAGCATGAGAAGTGTTAGGTGTAGTGTGAGCATGAGAAATCTTAGCATGTGATGTGTGCTTTTTAGAAAATTTTTCCTCAAGTTTCTTAGTGTTAAAAGCACAATCTTTCAAACCTTTTCAAAATCAACCATTTTAGTTTTTAAAGAAGAAATTTCTTTTTCATCAACAATAGGAAATTTAGCCTTACAAGAAACCTTGTAGGCACTAAATTCATTTTGAATAGAAATGAGGTTGGAAGAAATATCATCTTTTTCTTTGGAAACCATAGCAAGTTGATTTTTAAGAAAAGCAACTTCCTTTTGTAATTTAAAGCATTCAATTTTCTTATTATCATAAGTTTCAGAAAGTTCAACAAAAGCATGTACAAGAACTTCCTTACTTAACTCATCATCTTCCTCATCATGAGATTGAGGGGTTACCTTAGGTGTGTTTGCCATGAAACACATATTTGCTACATCCGCCTCTTCCTCGGACTCGCTTTCCGAATCCCAAGTGGCCTTGTAAGCTTCTTTTCTTCCGGCTTCTTAGGCTTGAAGGAGGAAGTCATCTTCTTCTTGAACTCTGGACAATCGGCCATGATGTGTCCGGGCTTTCGGCAATTGTAACATATAATCCTTCTCTCTTCTTTGCCTTCAAATTTTCTCCAGAAGTTGAGCTTGTTCCTCCGGTACATCCTTTTGACATTTCGCACAAGGAGGGAGAGCTCCTCATCTTCTTCTTCATCTTCTTCATCGTCTTCAAGAGTGGATGAAGACTTGAAAGCTAAGGACTTCTTCTTTGTTGGAGCGGCCTCTTCTCTTGCTTTCTTCTCCATCTCATGGGTCTTTAGGTTCCCAATGAGACTAATGATGTCCATCTCATCTTTGTCGTTCAATTCCTTCAAGGTGGTGGCCTTTATCTCCCAAGATGGAGGAAGAGCCCGAATCACTTTGCGCACCTTTTGATCGTTGGAGATGACGTCACCTAAGGAAGAAAGACCATTGGTGATTTTAGTGAATCTAGTAATCATACAATCAATAGATTCATCATCAAGCATTTTAAATGATTCATATTGAGACCTCAAGAGATCTATCTTAGCTCTCTTGACTTGTGAAGTCCCTTCATGTGTGACCAATAAGTGTTGCCAAATCTCATAGACCGATTGGCAATGAATTACCTGTGTAAGGTCATCCTCATTCAAGGCGGTTAAAAGGGAGTTTTGGGCCTTGGAGTTAGCCTCATATTCTCTAAAGTTGAAGTCGGTCCATGTGCTCTCATCACTATCGGGTGCTACATAGGGTTTGGTCAAGGACTTAGCCACTAAACTACCTAATGATTGCAAAAAGATAGTCATCCTAACCTTCCAAATAGGGAAGTTGAGTCCATCAAATTTAGGTGGGGATTTAATGTTATCGGCCATGTTTACTAGTGATGAATGAATGAAATGAGAATGTTGATTAGCAAATTTTAAGCATCTCTCTATGGATGTTAAGCCAAACCTAGAGTCCAAGCTCTGATACCAATTGAAAATCACCTAGAGGGGGGGGGTGAATAGGTGATGATGCTAATCAAAGAGCAATTTAAAAATTATGATGCAAATGTAATGCAACAATCTCCCAAAATAAGACTAAGAGCCGAATTCCCTATTAAGGGCTCTGAACTCCTTCCTCCGGCTTCCTCGTAAAATGAGTTAGAGGTGCGCAATGCAACCTTGTTGTATGGGATAATGATTGACAATATGAATGAAAATGAATATGGCAATGACAATCTCAAGCAATAAGTAATGACAAGGAAAAGTAAACCAATCGCAAACACAAAGATATGTTATCGAGGTTCGAGCACCCAGCTCTACTCCCCGCCTTCCCCAGAAGGATTCTAGCTACTTCCACTATCACAAAGATCACAAATACAATGGAGTACCCAACTCCACAATCTCAAGTACAAGGAATTTCTGAGTAGTCAAAAGACCACAAACTCTCTCTTTCAATTGTCTCTTCCCTTACAAAAGGTCCTTAGAGAACAATGAGTAGGAATGAAGCTCTTGTGTGCAAGGAGAAAAGAAAATGAAATCAGAGAGTTCTTTTGAAAAACACTTCAGAAAATGAGAGAGAATTTCAGCACAAAAATCAAAAACCAAGCTCTTTTGAATGCCTAAACTTTTGAATTTTTCTTGTAATAATTAGGTGATCCAATCTCTCCCCAAACACCCCTATTTATAGGAGAGGGCTAGGGTTAGAAGATAAAACATTTTTAAGGCTAATCAGAATGTATTAAACCCAAAACAGGTCATTTAAACTCACTTAAATGAGAAAAAGACAAAAATAAACAGCTCAGAAAAAAATGCCCGTTACTGTTCAAACGGCTCTGTCGGTCGACCGGTCGGTCGACCGCAAGTTCAAAAATATGACCGTTGCAGGCCAGCGGTCGACCGCCTGGTCGACCCAATCTAACCGAGAGCAAAGTTGCTTACAGTCGGTCGACCGGTCGGTCGACCGATACAACGTGCACACAGATACGTGCACAGCCAGAGCCACGGTCGACTGGGACGGTCGACCGGCCAAACCTGTCATAGGTCCGGTCGACCGTTCGGTCGACTGGCTCAGGTCAAAAATCAGGATTTTGAAGAGAAAATAAAAGGGGATTTTGATTTTGACAAAAAATAGTTTTGAACATAGATTTGTATAAAACACAAATATATATTTGTAGGCCAAATCTTGTAAACAAAATGTTTTTGTATAAATTATAAGAAAACATTTTGGAATAAACATGTGCGCAAAAACGTGTGTGATAGAGCTTCAAACCTATCCACTATTCTTTAACATGCTATAAAACTAAAAATACAATGATTAAATACTCTTTGAGCAATCTTCAAGTCTTTGAGCCATCCAATGCTTTGCTTGAGCCTTCTCTTCTATGATCCTTCCTTGATTTGTGCAATTTGCCTTCCTTTCTATGTGAAACTTAGAAGTTCTTGTAAAAGCTAAGCCAATGGTCTCCAAACATGGTACAAAACCTGAAACTTATCTTGAACAAATTCATTAGTACCAAATAGCTCTTATTTGGTTTGTCATCATCAAAACACAAAACAAGAGAGTGTAACCTCTTGGGCCAACAATGATGTGTGTGTGTGTTTTAAGGCTTTTAACATACTATTAACCATTACAATACACATCAATAGCAACTCTCTTTGAGAAGTCTTGATCATGTAGAACTCTTGAATAAGCTTTGTAAGCAAGAGCTTTAATGATATGTCTTCACAAATGTATCATCAAAAGCAAGTTCCAACATTCTCCCCTTCTTGATGATGACACTTTGTGTGCACGAATACTCCCCCTGCAGAAAATATGTTATATGTTCTCCCCTGCAGAAAATATGTTCTCCCCCTGCAGAAAATAGGTTATAGCAGATATAAAAAAACATGTGTTCTCCCCCTGCAAAAAATATATCATAACATATATATATATATATATATATATATATATATATATATACATATATATATATATATACATATATATATATATATATACATATATATAATATAATATATATATATATATATATATATATATATATATAGATATACATATATATATACATATATATACATATATATATATATATATACATATATATACATATATATATATATAATATATATATATATATATATATATATATGATAAATGTTCTGAAATATTTTTCTTATCAAACTTCTTATATGGTACCTGAAAGATAAACATTAGAATGGTACCAATCATAATAAGATCAAAGCATTAACCTTTAGGAATCCAAACCCAATTTGAATTTGGTTTCCATATGTTAGTATACACATAATTATATGAATTACATATATCATGTATGTATGATGCAATATAAGTATTTTTATCAATAATGCTTAAGTTTTAGGAATCCATATGAACTTGTTCTTAATTCTTTTTGAAATAATATTAGTATTTTTTTCACAAAAGAATTATATGGATTACTAACATATGTAGATTTTTCAAAAAATTCAAGACCATAATGATTATGTGACATCTTTTGATATGATAACAAATCATTCAAGTTTTCTTCTCCTTGATTAAATTTAGTCATATTTTTCAAAATCTCTTCATACTTCATTTTGAAAATTGACATGTCTTTATCTAAAATAGAAATCCTTTCATTTAAAGACATAGTTTCTCTTTTCAATAAAATATTATTTTGTAATAAATTTTCATTATCTTTATTTAATGATGTTATCACTTTTTCAAAATCATCTTTTTGAGAATTTATAGAAGAAATTGAGAAGCATAACAAGAATTTTCTTTGAAAAGTTTTTCATTTTCCTTTGTCAAGACTTTATTCTTTATCTTTTCATTCTTAAGATCATTGTATATTTCTTGAAATGCATCTAAGAGTTCAAAAAATTGTACCTCATCTTCTTCTAGAGCCATGTAACAGATGTTGGCATGTTCAGTGGCTTCTTCTTCGTCAGAGGAAGAGGAATCACTAGTTTCCCTTGAAGCTTGGTAGTCTTTCTTCTTTCTAAACTTTTTGCTCTTGAATTTACTTTTGTTTTTGAGCAATGGGAAATTCTTCCTCATATGACCTGTTTTATTACATTTAAAAAATTTAAACTTACCTTACTTCAAGAACTTTCTGAATTTTCTTGAAAGTATTGCCATCTCCTCTTCATCGTTATCTGAATTGTCCGTATCTAAGGATGCATGGAAGGTAAGTTCTTTCTTCTTTGAGAGAGATTGTTGTTCATCCTTCTTTCTGTCTTCGAGTTGCACTTCATATGCCATTAGATTACCAATAAGGTTTTCTAATGACATTGTTGAGAGATCATTCGCTTCTTCGATTGCAGTTGTCTTCTTCTCCCAATCTAATTTGAGTGCACGAAGGATCTTGCGAATTTTTTCGACTTGGGTGTATTCCTTTCCAAGGGATGCTAAGGAATTTGTTATGTCAGTGAATCTTGTAACCATTTCTGAGATGGTTTCATTCTCCTTCATTTTGAAAAGTTCAAACCTATGGACAAGAATAGAAATTTTAGATTCTTTAACCTTATTTGTGCCTTCATGTGTTACCTGTAGAGTGTGCCATATTTGATTTGCAAAAGTGGCTATTGACACAAGGTTGAATTCTTCTTTGGTTAAGGCACAGAATAAAGCATTCATCGCTTTGGAATCAAGGTTCGCATTCTTCTTTTGATTATCACTCCAAGCGGTGTAGTTGGTTGTCGGCTTGGTGTATGGTGCTTCCACTATGTTCCAAAGTTCGTAGTTGAGCGATTGCAAGTAGATCTTCATTTTACACTTTCAATAGTTGTAGTTGGATCCGTCAAATAGCGGTGGACGTTGTGTAGAATGTCCTTCTTTGAATTGTGACGAAGGAAACTCCGTTGCCATCCTTGTATGGTTGCTGACTGGGTATGCAGAGCTCTGATACCAATTCTTGGTCCCGAGATGATGCCAATTATTGGATCTAAAATACACGTCAACGCTCAAATAAAGATATTAGCGTTATAAAAATAAAGTACTTGCAATAAAAGGAAATTAAATCTCAGAGTGTAAAGCAAACACAAACACAAGAGATTTATCCTGGTTCTGTCCTCGTGACCTACATCCAGTCCCCAAGCCACCCGTTTGAGATTTTCCTTTATCCTTTGACTTTGTACACCCAAAATCAATACCTTGCACACCACTTGACAAATCCCCTTTGCAAATGTGTACAACTCTTCTTACAACTAAGAAAATCACAACATCTTATACAAACTCTCTTCAACCCGAAGACGCTCTTGTACAATGCTCCTCTTTGAGTGATTACAAACTTTCCTATAAGCCTTGAATCTGTATGTGATCGTGGACAAGGGCTATTATAGGTGGTCTTTCAGAAATCTTCACAATAGAGTAGGAATTGGTGAAGAAACAGAAAGTGAAAATAAGTTTTCAGAAAACTAGAATTTTGAACAAAGTTTTTGGTCAGAAAACTTTTGATTTTAATTGGTGTTTTTAGCCTAGGATAACATATCTATTTATAGCTGAAATCCATAGTCAGTTAGGGTAGTTATCAGGTCAATTTTGAATATTGAAACGTTGGATAACGTTGGATAAAACACCAGAAAACAGAAACTATCCAACAATCAGAAACTGCCATTAGTTGACTTGAGATATGGAGTTAGTCAACTAGGGTAGGCAATTTAGACAAGATTAGTCGAGTATTATAGTGACCAAGTCGACTAGGTCAAGATAGAAACACAGGACAAGTTTCTGGAAACTGAAACTAGTCAACCAGACTAAGTGGTTAGTTGACTAGGCCAGGTATTAGTCGACTAGAAAATCTAGTAAGTTGACTAATAGTGAGTGCAGGTCAGAAACAGAGAGTTGGTATCTTTGCAGGACAAAAGTCAGTCGACTAGGGAAATTGTCAAGTCGACTATACTATGTATAAGTCGACTACTAAAGGGTATAAGTCGCCTAATATAGTAATGATGTGTGTGTGTGTTTCAAGGCTTTTAACATACTATTAACCATTACAATACACATCAATAGCAACTCTCTTTGGGAAGTCTTGATCATGTGGAACTCTTGAATAAGCTTTGTAAGAAAGAGCTTCAATGATATGTCTTCACAAATGTATCATCAAAAGCAAGTTCCAACAGCAGGTTCTTCCATCCTCCTCTTCTTAGATCATTCTCTCTATTTCTTGTATCTTCTATACTAAGAAAGAATTCTCCTCATAATTAGAGAACCATTAAAACTCCTCTTTAATTCTTGATTTTTCTCCCTTATACTCTTCGGGATCTTCTTTGATAGTATTGAAAAACACCTAGGGAGTGAGTAGGTGTTAATGCTAATCAAATGCACTTTTAAAACTAGTTAAGATGAATGATGCAAGCGATCACTCAAAATAAGAAATTGAAGTCGAATTCCCGGTGAAAAGCTCTAGAACTTCTCCTCTTTGATTCCTCTAGATGATGAGTTGAGGTACATAATTGCTTCCTTATTAATATGAGTATAGACCGAAAAATGCAAGAAGATGAAATGAATGCAAAATTGAAAACAAGACAAATAGTATCACAAGTATAAGAATGTAAAGCAACAAAGAGTAAGAAGAAATCAATCGCAAACACAAGAGAATTTATTTTGAGGTTCGAACCACTACTCTACGTCCCCGCCTTCACCACTGTGAAGGATTTCCACTAAATCCACAAAGAAAACTTCCACACAGGAACATTACACCCAAGGGATTACAACTTGGTCTATACAAGACCGGAGTATCCAACTCCAACAATACTATCCTCCACACAAGAGGAACCATAACTCAATGGAATACAAGTTACTTGGTGATCTAGGAAGACCACAAACACTCTCTTACAACTTCTTATAGGGTGGAGTATGATTTTAGGCTCAA
Organism: Agave tequilana; assembly: GCA_038442645.1. NCBI lineage: Eukaryota > Viridiplantae > Streptophyta > Magnoliopsida > Asparagales > Asparagaceae > Agave > Agave tequilana. The sequence continues at coordinate 59,094 of JAVJIF010019352.1, read as the reverse complement.
GAAGTAAAGTGAGAATAAAATTTCAGTAGTAAAGATTTAGAAGACTTGAAAACCAACTGAAAAATTTTGCAATAGAAAGAACTTTGAGAATGGAAATCAATGAAACACTTCTTCTCTTGAAAACACTTGAAACTTCGATATTTTTCTTGTAGAAAACAAAAAGCCCATGATCTCTATTTATAGGCAAAGGATAAATACTATTCATAAGTGATACTAGGTCATTAGGGGTGACTTTAACCACTTGGAAACAAGAAATAGCCGTTGAAACCCATAAAAAATAAAACAGATCCAAAATAGAGCTGTTGGTGCCAGTCTGGACATTTGCCGGTCGACCGGCAAGTCACTTGGCAAATAGCCGTTGGCTCCGGTCGACCACAAGGCAATTTAAAAAGAGAATTTTTAACTGCCAGTCGACCGGCCCGATCGACCGGCACAAACCGAGAGCAAGTGTCATGCAGTCGGTCAACCGGTCAGTCGACCGCACCGACCCGGTCGACCGACAAACGTGTACAGTGTGCACGCCCATGGCCAAAAGGGCCGATCGACCGCCCGGTTAACTGTTATGGCCTGAAACAATTACGATCGACCGCCAGGTCGACCGCCCGGTCGACCGTTATGGCCTGCAATATGATTTAAACAGTTTTTTGAATTTTAAAATATTTTTAAAATATTTTGAATTGGTTTGAGGGTTAAGTAGCATACTATAGGAGATAAAATATATGTCCTAAACTTGATATAAAAATTTGAAAAATTATGAAACATGTATTAATACCAAGCATGCAACAAAACCAACACTACCCAAAACTTGTATTTTTGAAAAGTGTATTTTTGTGTGTGTAACTTCTTGAGCACATCTATCGTATCCTTACTCTTTAACATACTAAGATCTTACAAGCGTTTAGGTGACTATGAGATCTTCAATCAGGCTTTTCCATATGCATCGTTGAGTTACTTGAATTCTTGATCCCGTATTTGAGTCATCTTAAGTCAACACCACCTTCTTTTAGGGAAAGAAACTTCTTGTATCCTAAGAACCCTGAAATAATCTTAAACACTTAAACTTGATTAGTACAAATAACAATATATGTTTTGTGATCATCAAAACTCTAAAACCGGGTGATTGTAACCTTGGGCCAATAATCTCCCCCTTTTTGATGATGACAAATTATATGAGTTATTTTTTAAAAAAATGTGAAAGGAGCTTGAAAAAGCTCCCCCTCAAATCATGCTATCTATCAAGTATAAAAAAAGAATATGTTTAATAAGATAAAATTTAAAAATTATAGAAAAAATGAATTGTAAAGTATGCATGGAAAAGAAATAATAACTCAAAAGTATTTCTCCCCCTTTTTTTCATGCATCAAAAAGGGTCAAGTCAACAAAGAATTTTTGAAGAGTATTTGCAAAAAAAATCTCATGAATTCATAATGCAAACATTTAATTCACTACAAATAAATAAAAATCTATTATAATCTAGTGGTTTAGTAAAAATATTCGCAAGTTGAAAATCAGTGAAAACATAATCAATTTTAATATCACCTTTCTCATAATGATCTCTAAGAAAGTGATATCGAATGTCAATGTACTTTGTCTTACTATGTTGATTTGCATTTTTAGTCATATGAATAGTACTAGTATTATTATAAAATATTTTAATATGGTCATAATGCAAATCATAGTCAAGGAGAGTATGTTTCATCCAAAGGACTTGTGCACAATAAGCCCCGGCCGCAACATACTCTGCCTCAGCGGTTGAGAGGGCTACAGAATTTTGCTTCTTGGAAGACCATGAAACAAGGCAATTTCCTAGAAACTGACAGGTTCTACTAGTACTCTTCCTATCCACTCTACAACCCGCATAGTCAGCTTCTGAAAAACTCGTCATGAAAAATTGTCTGGTCTTCGGATACCATAAACCCATTCCAATGATGCCCTTAAGATATTTAATAATGCGTTTGACCGTAATCAAATGGGACTCTTTAGGACACGACTGAAATCTAGCACAAAGACAAACACTAAATATAATATTCGGCCTACTAGCCGTTAAATATAACAAACTACCAATCATGCTACGATAGAGTTTAATGTCTATATTTATACCTTATTCATCCTTATCAAGTTTTGTTGTGGTAGCCATTGGAGCTTTGCTTGTCTTAGCCCCTTCAAGCCCAAATTTCTTGATAAGTTCCTTCGTGTACTTAGCTTGAGTTATAAAAATCTCATCACTCCTTTGCTTGATTTAGAGACCAAGGAAGTAGTTAAGCTCGCCCATCATAAACATCTCAAATTCCTCCTTATACATGATTCAAAATCTTTGTAAAGTTTTTTATTAGTAGAACCAAATATAATATCATCAACATATATTTGAACAATAAGAATATCATTTTCAACATGTTTAGTAAACAAAGTGGTATCTATTTTTTCTTTAGCAAAACCATTAGAAATAAGAAATAATGAAAGTCTTTCATACTAAGCTCTAGGAGCTTGTTTTAAACCATATAAACCTTTGTCTAGTTTGAAAACAAAATCTGGATGTGTAGGATCAACAAACCTGGGGGGTTCGAGGATGCCAAACTTGGTTGCGCTCAAATTGATTGAGCTCCTCTTGCATGGCAAGCAACCAATATGAGTCGCCCTCGGCTTCGAGGAAGTTCTTTGGTTCAAAATGATAAATAAAAGCACAATGGCCACAAAGATTATGAAGCTTGGAACGAGTAGTTACCCCTTTTGATACATCACCTATAATTAGATCCTTAGGATGATGTGGAGTGAATCTCCAATCCTTTGGAAGTGGTTGTGTTGGGTCCACTTCAACTTCTTGAACTTCACTTTGCACATCAATCTTTGGCTTGTCTTCTTGTATAGGTAAGTCCTTCAAGGTTATCCTCTCCATGTCTTCACCTAAGGAATCTATTTCTACAACATTCTCAATAAAGGTATTAGATTCCTCAAACTTTACATGTATAGATTCTTCAATAGTCATATTAGATTTATTGAAGACTCTATAGGCTTTACTAGTGTTAGAGTAACCAACAAAAATAGCTTCATAAGATTTTGCATCAAACTTACCTAAATTATCTTTAATATTTAAAACAAAATATTTACAACCAAAAACTTTAAAATAAGAAACATTTGGTTTTCTTGAATAGTAAATTTTGAAAGAAGTTTTAGAAGTATTTTTGTAAAAGAAAACCCTATTTGATATGTAACAAGATGTGTTTACGGCCTCGGCCCATAGGTATAGAGGGAGACCGTATTCATTTATCATAATCCTAGCCATTTCTTGTAGTGTTCGATTTTTCCTCTCAACTACTCCATTTTGTTGTGGAGTTCTAGGACATGATAATTCATGTTTAATTCCTTATTCTTCGTAGTAAGTGATAAAGGATTGGCTATTAAATTCACCACCTCTATCACTCCTTATTCGTAAAATTGAAGAATCTTTTTCCTTTTCAACTCTTTTCTTAAACATTTGAAAATGTGAAAAGGCTTGATTTTTATGTTCTAAAAAAAAACCCAAGTAAAACGAGAAAAATCATCAACCAATATAAAAGCAAAACGATTCTCACTTAGACTTTTGGTTTTAATAGGACCAAAGAAATCCATATGAATTAACTCCAAGGGTCGTGATGTCATGATATCCTTGATGGATTTGAAAGAGGACTTGGTTTGTTTCCCAAGTTGGCACGTATCGCAAATGCGGTCCTTTTAAAATTTCAAATAAGGAATACCTTTCACCGTTTTCTTGTTGTTTATTTTAGATAGTTGGTCAAAAGAAATATGGCCTAGTCTCCTATGCCACAACCAAGAGTCATCATTGAAGGCATTCAAACATGTGGCATTGCATTGCATATTAGACATATCAATCATGTATACATTATTTTCACGAAATTCAGAAAGTATACATGCATTAGTTTGTCTATCAAAAATATTACAAGCTAAGTCATCAAAAATCACATTAAAACCTTTATCACAAAGTTGACTAACACTCAAGAGATTATGCTTAAGGCCATCAACTAAAGCAACATTCTCAATCATAGGAGATGAACCAAGTTTAATGTTACCTATATGAACAATCTTTCCTTTGGAGTCATCTCCGAAGGTAATGGTGCCACCTTCATAGTATCTTGATAGGGTTGCAAAGTTGTTGATGTCTCATGTCATGTGCCTTGAGCAACCACTATCAAGATACCACCGCTCCATACGTCTTTGAGCTTTGGAGTGTACCTACATCATGTAACATATTTATTGACTTTGGTATCTAAATTTTCTTGGGTCCTTTAATGTTAGCATTACGAACCCAAACATGATTATTTGAGGCATTTATTCTATCAAAATAAAATTTAGCCAAGTGACCCTTTCAGCCACAATAAGTGCATGCATAAATTTTACCATATATGAATGCATGATGAGTGTGTGGAGTGTGAGCATGTTTGGTTTGTGTCGTGTGTTTAGCATGATGTGAGTGCAAATGTTCAGACTTATAAGAATGGGTGTGTGTAGCATGAGTTTGTTTCTTTGGGATATGTTTCTTAGGAAACATAGCCTCCAATCTAGATTTATCAAATTCACATTTCTTTAAGATTTCTCCTAAAGTGTTAATTTTATTCTTTAGCATAGAAATCTCATCTTTATCTATTTGTGGAAATTTAGCTTTACAAGAAATCTTATAAGCATCAAAAATTTTTGAGTAGAAGTGAAAGTTGAAAACAATTCATCCTTTTCTTTTGTGAGTATGAAAATTTTGTGGTTAAGAGTTTCATTTTCCTTTTTTCTTTTTAAATTTTTTTTAAGAAAATCATAATTTTGAGATAATTCTTCAAAAGCTTCTCCTAAGTCATCCATGAAATCACCTAGAGGGGAGGTGAATAGGTGAAGGCTATACTAAGTGACAAATAATGCGGATTAAAAACTATTTAACAATAAGTAACAATAATAAAAAGACTTGCAAGAGAGTATACAAATAATAGAGCAAGTAAAGGAGAGATAGAGTTTAGAGATAGGTGGACAATCGTAAACAAGAGAATATGTTTCGAGGTTCGAGCCACTGCTCTACGTCCCCGCCTTCAACACGATGAAGGATTTCCACTATGTTTGATCCCACCGGATCGTCAATACAAGTTCTCACTAGAACTCTTTGGACATACTTGTCCTCTCTCACGGTGCCGCAACACCAATTAGGAGCTCACTAGCTCGCCTGAGGCCGCAACCTCTACAACTTCTCAATATGAAGAAAACGGTGATCAACACTTGACTACAAACAATGGCTCACTTGCACAACCCTACAACCAAGATGAGGAGATGAAACTTTTCGGATTGTGTAGTGCACAAATCTAGAAGAGAAGTAGAGGAAGGCTTCAAGCTAAAAAGATTGGAAATTTGGCTCAATGAAAACTTTTTGCTAAAAGGTTAAACTTTTGAAAACTTTTGATCTTAATCTTGTAAATCTTGTCTTTTAGTTGTAGAACACTCCCTCTATTTATAGGGGATAAAAACTGGGTTAAAAAGGCCAAGAGATTCGTTGGTGGAGATCCCAACAAAAATCAAATCAGAAAATAGCCGTTGGAATCTGTCAGCAGATTCTAACTGCTGTCGGTCGACCGGTCCGGTCGACCGCCAACGGTCAGATTTTCGACCGTTGGGAAAGCGATCGACCGGACGGTCGACCGTGAGGCCCAAACAAAGAGTGAGTTCTCTCTGTCGGTCGACCGGTCCGGTCGACCGAGAAAAACAGAGAGCACTGCTCTTGCTCTCGGTCGACTGGTCGGTCGATCGATGTGCACACATGCACAATGGTGCATGTCGGTCGACTGTCCGATCGACCGACAGAGCAATTCTGCTCTACCAGCGGTCGACCGTGCGGTCGACCGGACTAGGCCAAAAATAGATTTTTGAAAGGGCTTTTTGAAGATAAAAATTTTGATAAAAAATTCTTTAGATTAGTATATATAAAATAGAGTTTTAGGGCTTATAAAGGCCAGGGTGTGATCATAGATCAACACCAAAATGATTTGAACTTTATTTTGATAAAAATTCTTTTCTAAACAAAAACGGTTTTTCCAAAAACTTGTTTTTCTAAAAACCGATTTTTTCAAACTTTGTTTTTCCGAAACTTGATAAGAAATTTTGTAATAAAATTTTGTTTGTAAGCATGAAGCAATATCAAATGTGTGTGTGTGACAATCCCAAAGTTATCAGCCTCTATCATCTCGGTTTTGACAAAATAAACTATAAATCCTAACTAAAATGGAAAATGTAAAAATACAAATCTTGTAGTAGTCTTCTCAACTTATTTGATCCTGGAGCTCTTCTATTATGCTGGGCTCTGGAATCCAAATCATCACGGCTTCCAAATGTGTGAGTCTTGTGTTGGAGCCGTCAATCAACCTATGATTTTTACCTGAAACTCATTTAAACAAACTTGTTAAAACATAACTACATATTGTTTGTTATCATCAAAAATTCAGGCTAATGGCCTTTGGGCCAACAATCTCCCCCTTTTTGATGATGACAAAACATATGGAGTTATTGCAAATAATTTGGGTGGAGACTTTAAGTGAAGCACCCCCTTAACACATGCATATACATGAATATGATATAAAGATCTAAATGCATAACACAGTCATATATATGATATGAAAATAAATACATACGCCAACTATCCATGCATACCAAAGATACAGAAATATAAAACTGTATGCATATATGGTTACCTCCATCCATCCAGAAATACCTCCATCCTCCAAAATAGATGATTGGGTCAATAATATCATAAACACATTATACAACCAATCACATATGCCACATGGAGATAAGAAACATAACTGCCATATCATACTGAAAAAAGTGTCCATACAATATAGGAGGTTCATGCCAACCTCAAAACCATAACACATGTCCACAAATAAAAAAGTGTCCAAATACATGTAGAAAAACAACAACCCAAAATAACACAGAAATAACTAAATAACTCCCCAAATATCTCTCCCCTTTTTGACATCATGAAAAGGGGTCACTGATCATCAGAATCATGTCCATCAGAGTCCGTCGGTAAAGTAGTCGGCGGAGGTGGAGCAGAAGGAGTCATGGCGGTGAATGGAGGGCCGGTAGTAGGAAGTGGCTTGGCACGATTAGAAGGAAGAGGAGCCGGCCAATCAAACTTGGTGTAGATGCCGCTAAGACAGGCATGCATATAGCGCATGGAGTCACAGATATGGCTGAGATCATGGTCCAAACGCTGCTCCATCCGCTGATAGTGTACGGTCATCTCAGCAGAAGCTGGCGATGCTCGGTCATCTCAGCGAAAATTTGCTGGCGATGTGCGGACATCTTAGCAGAAAGCTGGTGGTGGTGCTCCCGAATCTGAGAGGATAAGGCAAGATAGGGGTCGAAGGGAGCAGAAGAGCCAGAGGAGGATCCAGGGACATGAACAGTAGGAAAGATAGACTGCGGCTGAGGAGCAGGAGGACGCTCCCTAGCACGCATCCTCTTGAGGAGGGTGCTGTTGATGTCTACTGACGGTTCAACCGACAGTTTAGAGGAAAGATCAAAATTCAACTGCTTCAAAAGATGTGTGATGAGCATCCCAAAGGGCAAGTGCCGGTTTGGGACAAGGAGATGATCAGAAGTCATGTAATTGATGATGAGTTTAGGTATATTGATTCTAATGTCTTTCAGAAGGCAATAGATGACAAGAGGAGCAGAACCCCTAGCGTGACTATATTCTCCTGATTTTGGCAGGAGGTTATAGAACATGATCTTAGCCAGGACTTGGGCGGTGAGAGTGTAGTACTTCACCTCCTCGTTCCTAACTAAACCGGGGTTATCATCATCATGAAGCAGTGTGGAGGCGGTGTGGGCAGACTCATCGTCAGGATACTCAAAATCATGCAGATCGAAGTTATAAATGTCTACCCCCTCACAGGAGAGGTGTAGGTGACATGCAAATTCTTGAAGTGTGATATCAATATCTCTGCCCAAGACTCTGGATTTGATGTGATTATATTCAAAAGTGAGATTTGAATAGAAATATTGCACTAGGGAAGGATAAACAGGTTCCTTAATTGTGACAAAATATTCTAATGAACTGGATCTCAAAATAGATGCAAGATTAAGATGTTCAAAATCATTGAGCACCACAGATCTACCTGAATTCACATTTTTAGCGGAGATTAAGACATGCCTATAGGAAGCATTTTGAGATACAAAAGGTGAAGATGAAGATTGGGGGTTTTCCCCTTTTCAGAACGGGTTCTTTTAGACATGGATGATGTGCAAGATTAGGCACGAAAACAAAAGGAAAGATCTAAATAATTTAATTGAGAATCAAGAAAAATTTAGAGATTTAGGGAAAAGAAAGATTATACCTGAAAAACAAGTGAGATTTCCAAATTCGGGTCTAGATCTGAAGCCTGAAACAATTTTCCCAAATTTTTGTGGATTATTTTGAGGAAATAGAGAGAGGGAAAAGAGTTAGAATAGGTTTAAGGTTGAGAGATTGGGGAAAGAGAGAGGTAGGAGGCGGTGAGAATGAGAGAAAAGAAAGATTTGGGTTTAGGGTTTTTATATACAATCGGGTAAAAAGACAGCATACCCGACTGCCGGTCGACCGCCCGGTCGACCGGTGGAAATCGAGAGCAATCTCGGTTTCAGTCGATCGACCGCCCGGTCGACCGGCTTCGGGCAGAAAAACTTCCAGGCTATATCGGTCGACTGGGTCGGTCGACCGGGCCTTATTTCAGGCCAAATCGGTCGACCGGCCGGTCGACCGGATAAGCTGAAAAACAGTGAACAAACTATTTTGAAATTTTTGGTTTTCGACCGTTGGAAAGCGGTCGACCGGACGGTCGATCGTGAGGCCCAAACAGAGAGTGAGTTCTCTCTGTTGGTCGACCGGTCCGGTCGACCAGAAAAACAGAGAGCACTGCTCTTGTTCTCGGTCGACCGGTCGGTCGACCGATGTGCACACATGCACAATGGTGCATGTCGGTCGACAGTCCAGTCGACCGACAGAGCAATTCTGCTCTGCCAGTGGTCGACCGTGCGGTCGACCGGACTAGGCCAAAAATAGATTTTTGAAAGGGCTTTTTGAAGATAAAAATTTTGATAAAAAATTCTTTAGATTAGTATATACAAAATAGAGTTCTAGTGCTTATAAAGACTAGGGTGTGATCATAGATTAACATCAAAATGATTTGAACTTTATTTTGATAAAAAATTCTTTTTCTAAACAAAAACGGTTTTTCCAAAAACTTGTTTTTCTAAAAACTGATTTTTCCAAACTTTGTTTTTCCGAAACTTGATAAGAAATTTTGTAATAAAATTTTATTTGTAAGCATGAAGCAATATCAAATGTGTGTGTGTGACAATCCCAAAGTTGTCAACCTCTATCATCTCGGTTTTGACAAAATAGACTATAAATCCTAACTAAAATGGAAAATGTAAAAATACAAATTTTGTAGTAGTCTTCTCAACTTGTTTGATCCTGGAGCTCTTCTATTGTGTTAGGCTCTAGGATCCAAATCTTCACGGCTTCCAAATGTGTGAGTCTTGTGTTGGAGCCGTCAATCAACCTATGATTTTTACCTGAAGCTCATTTAAACAAACTTGTTAAAACATAACTACATATGGTTTGTTATCATCAAAACTTCAGGCTAATGGCCTTTGGGCCAACAATCCATAGATAATTCACAGTCGTCAATAGATGATTCGGGGGTTACCTTATTTGTGTTATCATTTGTCATGAAACACATGTGGGCCGTGTCGACTTCTTCGTCGGATTCACTCTCCGAATCCAATGTAGCCTTTAAAGCCTTCTTCTTATATGGCTTCTTGGAGGTAGAGTATTTGTTCTTATTTTTCGGACACTCCGCAATAATGTGCCCCGGCTTCCGGCAAATGAAGCAAATGATCTTCTTTTCTTCCTTTCCTTGCCATCTTCTTCTATTTTGAAAATTTGATTTTTTGTACATTCTCCAAACATTCTTCACAAGAAGAGAGAGATCTTCATCATCCTCTTCTTGATCATCTTCGTCGGAGTAGGTGGAAGAGCTTTTGAAAGCGATTTCTTTCCTCTTTAAAGGAGCATCTTTTCTCTAGCCTTTCTTTCCATCTTATGGGTCTTGAGGTTCCCAATAAGACCAATGAGCTCCATTTCTCCTTGTCATTTAGCTCCTTCAAGGTTGTAGCTTTGATTTCCCAAGACGGAGGGAGGGCACGAATGATCTTCCTCACCTTTTGATCATTGTCAATGTTGTCACCTAAGGAAGCAAGACCGTTAGTTCTTTTTATAAATTTAGTAACTATATCATCAATGGACTCATTTTCTTGAATGTAAAGTTTTCATATTGGGAACGAAGGAGTGTGATGTTCCCTCATGAGTGACTAGAAGGTGAGTCCAAATCTCATATGTTGATTTGCAGTGTATGACTCTAGTAATGTCATCATCATTAAGAGCTTAAAGTAAAGCATAGTATGTCCTAGCATTAGCGTCAAACTCTTTCGTAGCAATATCAGACCAAGTGTCCTCATCGCCAAGGGGTGCGCTAAATGGTTTAGTCACCGCCTTTACAACTCGGCTTCCTAAGAATTGCAAAAACACGGTCATCTTAACCTTCCATACGGAAGAGTTAAGGCCATCAAACTTAGGTGGGGTCTTAATACCTTCGGTCATTTTTACTAATGTGTATGAGGATGAAATATGAAAAAGATGATTAGCAATTAAGGATCTCTCTAAGATTGTTAAGCTAAGAAACTAGAGACCAAAGCTCTGATACCAATTGAAAAACGCCTAGGGGGTGAATAGGTGTTAATGCTAATCAAATGCACTTTTAAAACTAGTTAAGATGAATGATACAAGCGGTCACTCAAAACAAGAAATTGAAGCCGAATTCCCGGTGAAGGGCTCTAGAACTTCTCCTCTTTGATTCCTCTAGATAATGAGTTGAGGTGCGTAAAATTGCTTTCTTGTTGATATGAGTATAGACCAAAAAATGCAAGAAGATGAAATGAATGCAATATTGAAAACAAGACAAATAGTATCACAAGTATAAGAATGTAAAGCAACAAAGAACAAGAAGAAATCAATCGCAAACACAAGAGAATTTGTTTCTAGATTCGAGCAACTGCTCTATGTCCCCGCCTTCACCACTATGAAGGATTTTCACTAAATCCACAAAGGAAACTTCCACACAGGAACCTTACACCCAAGGGCTACAACTTGGTCTACACAAGACCGGAGTATCCAACTCCAACAATACTGTCCTCAACACAAGAGGAACCACAACTCAATGGAACACAAGTCACTTGGTGATCTAGGAAGATCACAAACATTCTCTTACAACTTCTTATAGAGTGGAGTATGATTTTAGGCTCAAGAAGTAAAGTGAGAGAAAATTTTCAGTAGTAAAGATTTAGAAGACTTGAAAACCAACTGAAAATTTTTGCAATAGAAAGAACTTTGAGAATGGAAAGCAATGAAACACTTCTTCTCTCTAAAACACTTGAAACTTGAATATTTTTCTTGTAGAAAACAAAAGACCCATGACCTTTAGTTATAGGGAAAGGATAAATACCAATCATAAGTGATACTAGGTTCTTATGGGTGAGTTTAACCACTTGGAAACAAGAAATGCCATTGGAACTCATAAAAAACAAAACAGATCCAAAATAGAGTCGTTGGTGCCAGTCTGGACGTCTGCCGGTCGACCGGCAAGCCACTTGGAAAATAGCCGTTGGCTTCAGTCGATCGCCCGGTCGACCGCAAGGCAATTTAAAAAGAGAATTTTGAACTGCCAGTCGACTGGCACAAACTGAGAGCAAGTGTCATGCAGTCGGTCGACCGGTCGGTCGACCGTAGGGGTTGACGGTCGACCGACCTGGTCGACCAACAAACGTGCACAACATGCATGCCCACGGCCAAAAGGACCGGTCAACCGCCTGGTCGAACGTTATGGCCTGAAACAGTTACGGTCGACCGTTATGGCCTGAAATATAATTTAAACAGATTTTTGAATTTTGAAATTTTTTTAAGATATTTTGAATTGGTTTGAGGGTTAAGTAACATAGTATAGGTGATAAAATACATGTTCTAAACTTGATATAAAAATTTGAAAAATTATGAAATATGTATTAATACCAAACATGCAACAAAACTAACACTACCCAAACTTGTTTTCTTGAAAAGTGTATTTTTGTGTGTGCAACTTCTTGAGCACATCTATCATATCCTTACTCTTTAACATACTAAGATCTTACAAGGGTTTAGGTGACTACAAGATCTTCAATCGGGCTTTTTCATATGCATCGTTGAGTTACTTGAATTCTTGATCCCGTATTTGAGTCATCTTGAGTCAACACCACCTTCCTTTAGGGGAAGAAACTTCTTTTATCCTAAGAACCCTGAAATAATCTTAAACACTTAAACTTGATTAGTACAAATAACTATATATGTTTTGTGATCATCAAAACTCTAAAACCGGGTGATTGTAACCTTGGGCCAACAAGTATTTGACAATGAAAGTGCACATAACAGTTGTTCAAGTTGGATGTAAAGATTTTCAGTGACAATCTTTTTATTGATGGAAAGACGAGTATCATAAATCTCGAATACCGGCCCAAATTGATCACGAGCTTCTTCCAATTTGCACATCTTTTCTCGAAGTTGATCCAAGGTAGTTGTCTCTGCCAGAGTAACAGTAATTTAATTGAGAGCTTCCTCCAAGTTGGACTTGAAATCCATAGACCTAAAATATAAAGAAAAAATAAAGATAAAGATAAATTTTCAAAGTAAAACTAGAGTCAAATGGTATTGATATTAATAAAGATAAACAATCCCCGACAGCAGCGCCAAAAACTTGATGTACGATTTGTTAGGTGAACCAATCATTTACAAGTAATAAAGTGATAAAGTAGAGTGTCGAATACATGAGGATTGCTATCTTATTAAGTACCAAAAGTGTATTGACTCAAAGTTTTATTTGAAAGAAAGATATATATTTGGAAGAGAAATAAACAAAAAAGATGTTGGTTGTGGATAGGAAAAATATTAGGGCAATTGATTTCAATAATTAATAATCCGAATTAACAAGTTGATTGTACTAGTAACAATCTACTACTTATGTTAACAGTCAAAAGTCCCTATCTTAACTAATATTCTCTCTCGACTAATATTAATTCTAATCTCTAATACAAGAACGTTCAATCTCTCGATCTAGTAGATTTATAAGTTAGAGGAAGCATTAAGCATGGTGGATCTTTCTAATATGATTACATAACTTCTCCATCTCAATTTGTCAAGTTGTGATTCCTAATTCTATGATGCTATACTAGATTATCTCTTCTCGGTCTCAAATCTAACCATCACTATAGTTGTGTACAACAACTAATTACTTGAGGAATGAAAATAGGAACTTAACATGATAATAATCCAACATGAAGAATAAAGTAGTAAAAATATAACTAATACAAAGTAACAAGTTTATATCTTCATATAAATTGCCAACATCAATGCCCTAACTATGAAAATTTAGTTCATGATAAAGAAATTGCAAAGCAAAACAATAAACATGATTTCTATCTCATATAGTAAATTATAAGAGAAAGGAAAAGGATAACACCAATTTAAGGATCACGTCTAATCTTTAGTTGTCCCTTCTCCTTTAATCTTCTTCTTCTTCTAAAACACCAGAATTTCATCTCCAAAAGCCAAAATTCTAGATAAGAAAGAGAGAAACTAAAATCTAAATTACAAAGCTTGTTTCTATATTTTTTTGATATAATTATGAGAGATTGCAGCTCTTTATATGGACCTCAGAGACAATTACAATAATAAAAATATTAGAACTTCTCATCCAATCTCAATTTGGTGTAGGAATCCAATTTTGAATTGGACTACAACCAGTTGGCGTTGATCTCCAAATACGGGACAACAAACTTCTGAATTAGGACATATTGTCAACAGCAAAGTTGTATCCTTTAAATCCTCTTTTCATAGCATATTGAGTCATCAGATTTGGATTAGTGTAGCGAAAGTTATGATCAAAATACTAAAACATGTACTGTCTGAATCCGAGTCTGAATTTGTTCTCTGTTGAATAGTGGACGGCTACACAACCGAAAATGAAATAAAAAAGATAGATATTGGCTATGGATAGGAAAACTACGAGGGCAATTGATTTCAACAATTAATAATCTGAATTAACAAGTTGATTGTGCTAGTAACTATCTACTACTCATGTTAATAATCGAAAGTCTTTATCTTAACTAATATTCTCTCTTGAGCAATATTAATTCTAATCTCTAATATAAGAACGTACAATCTCTCGATCTAGTAGATTTATAAGTTAGAGAAAGTATTAAGCATGGTGGATCTTTCTAATATGATTGCATAAGTTCTCCATCTCAACGTGCCAAGTTGTGATACCTATTTTTATGATGTTATACTAGATCATCTCCTCTCGATCTCAAATCTAGCCATCAATATAGTTGTGTACATCAACTAATTACTCGAGGAATAAAAATAGAAACTTAACATGATAATTATCCAACATGAAGAAAGTAGTAAACTAAAACTAACACAAAATAACAAGGTTATATCTTCATATAAATTGCCTACATCAATGCCCTAGCTTTGGAGATTTAGTTCATGATGAAGAAATTGCAAAGCAAAATAATAAACATGATTTCTATCTTCATATAGTAAACTAAAAGAGAAATGGAAAGGATACACCAATTTGAGGATCACGTCTAATTCTTAGTTGTCGCTTCTCCTCTGATCTTCTTCTTCTAAAGCACCAACCTCCAAAAGCCAGAATTTTATATAAAAAAAAGAGAAACTAAAACCTAAATTACAAAGTTTGTTTATATATTTGATTGATTTTTTATGAGAGATTGCAGATCTTTATATAGACCTCAGAGCCCATTATAATAAAAACATTAGGACTTCTCATCCCAATCTCAATTTGTTGTGAAAATCTAATTCTGAATTAGACTGCAGCCAGTTGGCGTTGATCGCTGAATACGTGATAACAAACTTTTAAATTAGGAAACATATAGCAAAGTTATAGCCCTTTAAGTTCTCTTTTCATAGCATCTCTAATCATCAGATTTGGATTTGTGTAGCAAAAGTTATGATCAAAGTACTAAAAAGTGTACAATCTGAATTCGAGTCTGAATCTGTTTTTTGTTCTCTGTTGAATAGTGAATGGCTGCACAACTAAAAATTCGGCTGGGCAGCCGAATTTTTGGCTAGATTTGACCTTAAATGTTGGTAGATACTTTCATTTATTGTGTAGTCTCTATTGGTAAGTCTTTTATGTCTCTGAATGTCTGTATCTTGAAATATACTGCTGCAATCATCTCTTTAACATTGATTTTCTGATTTTTTTCATCTATTTTCTTTAATTTGTACTCTTGACCTAATTTCTGCATAAATATAAACAAAAAGACCCGTGCAGTGTTAAATGTGTAACAAAAAAGGTATAAAAGTGGTACAAAATATAGATGATAATCACAATCACAATTATCACCCATCTCCTCCATACTTCAACCAACCACCTGTGTGGTAATAGGTTCCACTTCAAGAGAATGTAGTTGGAACATCGTGACATCTATGACATTATGGCTAGTGCTTGGTCATCCACCTTTCATATAAATACCGCTAGTAGCCTAGCACAAAAGCTCTATAAGACAAAGATTGCTCTCACGGTTTGGAGCAAAACTCAATTTGGGAGTATCAAAAGGCAAAAGTTTGAACTCCTTGAGGTTCTTACTGGGCTTGATATCCTCCTCGAATCTCGATCACTCTCTTCTGATGAGTCCTCTCTCAAATTGTTCTCTCACAATGAGCTTGATAGAATCCATCATCTTAAAGAAACTATGTGGAGACAAAGAGCTCGTGCCCTTTGGCTTACTCAAGAAGATCACATCACTAAGTTTTTTCACCGGGTCGCCAACACAAGATATCGTTACAACCTCATTCACTCACTTCAATATAAAGAGGAAACCCTCAATACGCATGTTGATATTTCAAATGCTTTTACCTCTTATTTTTCACATGTCTTTGGAGCTTATCACCACTCTCTTATGCATGCTAATTGGGATATCCTTTATCCAACTTATGAGTGATCTTTTTGGAACATTGTGTATCCATTCAATGAGGAGGAAATCAAATCCACCGTATTTCGTCTTGGAACTGAAAAAGCACCGGGTTTGGATGGTTTTCCCATATTGTTCTTTCAAAAATTTTGGGACCTTGTCAAGTTGGATATTTTCTCCTTATTCAAATAACTATACAAAAGGGTAGTGGATCTTCAGTTCCTTAACTATACCTTAGTTGCCCTCATCCCAAAGAAAGAAGGTGCTTCTTTGGTTAATGAATTCTAGCCTATTAGTCTCCTCAACGCCGTCATCATCATCAAGGTTCTTACTAATCGTCTTAGCCCTCACATTCATCTCCTTATAGATCATGAAGAATAAATACATTCTCAATAGTGTTGATTGTGCTCATGAGATCCTTGCGGCCACACATTACTCTAATTTGTTGGCGGTATTTCTCAAGCTTGATTTTGAAAAGGCATTTGACTAGGTTATTAGGAATTTCTATTTGAGCTCTTAAAGGCAAGGGGGTTTGGGCAATGGTGGATTGACTGGATTAAAGTTTGTTTGCTCTCCGGGACATCTTCCATTCTTGTAATGGGAAACCGTGCAACTACATCAAATGTCGTAAGGGTCTTCGACAAGGAGACCTTCTCTTCCCTACCTCTTCATTCTTTATGGCCGACACTCTCACAAAAATCCTCTTCCTTGCTGGCAAGAGTGGTTGTATCCAAAATATGGGCTCCTTCCCATGGCCGAATGATATTATTAGCCTCCACTATGCTGATGACACTCTCTTTCTTGTGCCGAGTGATGCTAGATCTCACACTTCCATCAAGCTACTTCTTTGTGAATTTGAGATGATGACCGGTCTTAAAATCAACTTTCACAAATCTTTTTTTTACAATTTGAGTAGAAGTGAGGAGGTTGGTACGAGAGCCATCGCCATTCTTAATTGAAATTTTTTGGTTCCTTGCATTCACATACCTTGGGCTTCCAAGCAAAGCAATCTCGCTCACTAGGGAGGATTGCAACCACTTATTGACAAGGCCGACAAAAGACTTACCACTTGCAAAGGAAATGCACTCTCCCAAGGTGGTAGGCTCATCCTTGTGAATTCCATCTTATCCTCTATGACTCTCTACTTCATGTCCTTATATTATCTTCTAGAATGGGGGATCCATGCAATTGACCACATTCATCTCGCCTTCTTTTGGAAGGGCACTAGGGACATACATGGTGGGCTTTGCTTAATTAATTGGCAACTTTTTTGCTCTCACAAGAATCAAGGTGGCTTGGGGTGTGCAATCTTTGAGCTTTCAACCTCACTCTTTTATCCAAATAGTGGTGGAATTTTTTTCATGACACACATGCTCCGTGGGTAGGCCTAGTTGTTCACAACTACTATAGAAGATGAAAGGCTCATGACTTACACGAAACCCTCTCCGGACATGTCCCTTTTTTGGAGAGGAATTCTAAAAACCTCAACGGCTTTTGCTTCCAATACGAAAAAGGTTGTTGGGGATGGATGCACTACAAGATTTTGGCTTGACCATTGGGTGGGGAGTAACACTCTTGCCTTCTCATATTCCTTCTTGATGGAAGAATGTTTGGACTCCCAACTTTAGAAGATGGCTACACCATTTTATGGGAGCAAACCTCTACAATAATCTCAACTCTCTACTCACCCTACTCCAAAGAAAATTACTATCCTCTTCATCGGATGTGCAACAATGAAAGTTAAAACAAAGTGGTATCTTCACTGTTAACTCCTTTTATCGAAAGCTTACCTGGTACCGAGAAGAGAACAATTGCTTTCGGTGGATTTGGACTTTACAAGTGTACGAGGAGGAATGTTGAAAGTGTATTGCAAATTTTTCTTAAATCAATAAAAAGTTACAACCAATTAAATCCCAACTATAAGTGAGAGAAGACACTCAAACTCAGATCTTCTCTTTGTTTAAGGCTGGGTTTTTTGCGCAACGGTGGAAAGTGATTCTTGTTTTTCGTTGACTAGGTGAACGTCAAGCTCTTCTGGAAGTCTTCACCTTGGATCACAGATGGAGTAGCACAGCTCCTATTCAATTAAATCTCAAAGAGACTTGTAAAAACTTGCACTCAGCAAGTTGGTAGAAGAGTTTAACTCTTTATCAGTGTTCCTTAGCTGAAAATTCTGACCCCTTTTCAATAGCAAACCGAGTTATTTATAGAGGCTTCAGGGGTAAAATTATCCCCTAAAAATCCTTCATAATGGGGGTCAACTCCCCTCATTACGTGGGCAGTACTTGATCCAGTAATGGGGGTAGTTATAGCTGAGACGCATGGCTCCTCTGCAGTTGAGATGCGGGCTTGAGCCCTGCATTTAATCGTTAAGGTAACGCTGGATGGGGTCTTAAGCTTCGCGTATGGGCGCCGCGGTGGTGTTGAAATGCTAACTTCAAACTCTATGTTGAGCTTTGCGTCTGAGATGCGGGCTTTAAGCTCTATGCTGAGACGCAGGCTTCGAGCTCTACTGAGACGCGGGCTTCGAGCTCCGTGTCTTAGCTTTGCAGTGATGCTGAGACGCGGGCTTAGAGCCCCGCGTCTTGGCTTTGCAGTGATACTTTTGAGCCTCGCGTCTGAACACTGCATCAATGATTTTTATCAGCCTATACATCTGAAGTATGGGCTCTGGATTTGATGACTTATCTTCAGTGATTTTTAGACAGTCTACAGAACCCCCTCCAAAGTTTTTGAAACTTCACGGTTGGCTGGGACGAGTTTCAAAACACTTTAGACTTTGTTGGCAGCAAACTCTTTAAGACTGGACTGGCAATCTTTTGAGATATCTTGAGCTCAATGGTGACTGAATTTTGGTCTTTTAGTGTGCTGTTAAACTCTTTGAAGTCACCAGAGATAATCGTCATGAGTGTCTAGATACGCAGTCCAGACCTCCTCGGTGCTCTGAGCTGGTTGTTGGTGTACTGTTAAACTGGGGGAATAGTCATCTGTTGTCGCCAATATACTGTTGAACTGATTGCAGAAGCAAAAACTGAACATAGTGTTGACCCAGAGGCCCTTCACTCTAGTTTTGATGATGATTAACTCATGTAGTTATAGTTTACTAATAATCTTGTGATATTTAGTTTCAGATATTTGATCAAGATATTAGTAGGTGATTAGCTTCAACAAAGGTATTTTTGGAGCTTTCACATGGTGATTCAAGAGCTCGAGCGCAAGATCGCATCTAGCACTCGGTTGGAGTCAAGCTTATTGGATCGCGTTTGGATCGAGTCAACTTGGAGACGGAGTTCTATAAGAAGACATCGGTTTATTTAGTTTAAGATTATGTTTAGATCTTGTGTAAAGATTAGATAGTGTTGATATACTCAAGGTCACAATACACACACAAGTTTCATGTTTATTGGTTTTTATTTTTCAGTTTAACCGATCTTGATTTTCAAGTCAAAAACATAGATATACTATATTTCATGTATATTGGATTCTATCCATATACAACATGCTTAAAAGTTGTTTAAATATCAAGTTTTTGTATTTACATGTGTTTTGAAAAAGTCAGTTTTCCATTTCAAAAATCCTAGTTTCAGAAAATACAGTTTTTGGTTTAAGACAAATTTTCTATCACACAAAATGGTTCAAATTGTTTAAAATATGTGTTGAATTTTTATCACACATATTTTTATTTCAAAGATCTAATAAGAACTGATTTTTGTGGAATTTATATGATTTTATGGGATTTAATAGAAGATAAAAACCCTAGTTTTTAATCCCCAAAATAATGGACCAGGCTGTCTGCCGGTCGACCGGATCGACTTCTGCCTCGGTCGACCGACGTGCACAGAACGTGCACGCAGCCAAGGCTGCGGTCGACCGTCCAGAGAGCTCTGCTCTATGGAAATGGCCCTGGTCGACCGGCAGAGAGCTGCTGCTCTCTGTATCCAGTCCCAGTCGACTGGGCGGTCGACCGGAGGCACAACAGTCAGAAATCTAACCGTTGGTCCGGGCGACAAGGCGGTCGACCGGAAGGGCAAAACTGCCCTTTCCTGTTGCGAACGGGCAGATTTGGATTGGGGCTATAAATACCTAATATCCTTGGCTGTTTTGATTAATTTTTTTAAGAGCAAAAATTTTCATCTTCTTAAGTGTTTTAACAGCAAGTTTTAAAAGAGTTTTGGGTTTAAAGATTTGATCTTTATTTTGTTTTAAAGGGTTGAAAAAATTAAAGAAAAGAAAAGTCTTTGGGAATTGATTCGATCTTCATTTACATTTCTATCTAGAGTTTTTTCCTAGAGTTTTTCTTTGTGATTTTGATTTCTAAACTCTTTATTTTCTCACACTTGAGCTTATCTATCTATCTTATCTATTAGGATCTACTTTGTGGGAAAAATTGGTTTGTGGCTGAGAGAGACCACCAAGTGTTATAACCTTCCATTCATTGTGATATCCCTCTAGTGAGAGGTGATTGTATTGATATCCCCTAGTGAGAGGTGATTGTGAAAGTGGTGTTTGTATCCCTCTCGTGAGAGGTGGAGTTTGAGTTGGAATCTCTCAAGTGTGAGGTGATTGTTGTTGGTGTTGGCTTTGTGTCTATCCCCCATTTGTGAGGTTGATATTGTGTTGGCTTTGTACCTTTCCTCTAGTGAGAGGTTATATTTGTGGAGAGAGGAGTTGTGTACTCCCAAATTATATTTACCCAAATCCTCAGTGGAGGTTCCCTATGTGGGAAGTCCTGTGTGGACGAGTTAGTGAAAATCCTTCTGTGTGAAGGTAGGGACGTAGAGCTGTGTACTCGAACCTCAAAACATATCTTTGTATTTGCGTTTGATCCACTTTCTCTTACTCTCTCTCTTACATTATGCATTATTCATATTGTTCATATCATATACATGCTCAGTTTGATTGTGTGCCCATACTTGTGTTGAACCAAGAGAGCTTTACATAGCACGTCAACTCTTATTTAGAGGAATTTAGAGAAGATAGTCCAGAGCCCTTCACCGAAAATTCGTCTACACTCTTTGGTTACACTAAGTGTGTTGCATTTAGTTTTTAATTTCACATCATTTGTCATTTGATTAGCCTTATACCTATTCACCCCCCCTCTAGGTGTACTTTCAATTGGTATTAGAGCCTACGCTCCCGATATTAGGTTTAACCATCTTGGAGTGAGGTCTTGGTTGCTAATCTAGTTTTTGTATTTGCACACATTTGTTTACACACACTCATGGACTATATGACTCCTCCCATGTTTGATACTTCCAACATTGTTGTTTGGAAGGCTAGGATGTCCATGTACCTCAAAACCCTAGGTTTGCATGTTTTTCTTGCCGCTATCAAGAAATTCTATCTTGGTAATAGCAAGCATATAGAGGCCATTGCACAAGCCCTAACGGCACTTAGAATCACATTAAGTAAAGAATATTTGTGTTTAGTTTCTCATTGTAATTCCGCCTTTGCAGTGTGGAACACGTTGACCTCTCTCGCGCTCCAAAAGACGAATCATGTGGAGATGGAATCTAGTGAGGAGAATCCGAACAATATTGCTACATGGTCCAAGGGAATGACTCCCTTGAGGTAAACTCGAAAACTCACCTAGATGATTGTGTTAGTTCTTTCGGTGATGATTTAGTTGATACCGATGCTTGAAATGAAGAACTTTCCATTGTTTATGAAAAATTATTAGAAAAATATAAAGCTTTGAAAAATAAAAGTTTTGAACTTAATAAAGAAAATAAGAATTTAGTTTCAAAACTTGATTTGACTTTGTAAGAGAAGATTGAGATTTCAAGTGAACGTGACTCACTTAAATCCCAACTTGATCTTGCATTAAAAGAAAATGAAATCTTGAAAAATAAAAATACTTGTGATGACGTTTTGAAGAAAAATGAAGTTCTATCTTCAAAACTTGATTTTGTTTTAAAAGAAAATGATTCTTTGAAAAATAAAATTTCTTCTATTTCAAAAGAGAGCTAAATTTGGTTTCTAAGAAAAACACTTCTTTGAAAAATGATATTGACACACATATTTACCATACTAGTGTAGCTTCATCATCTAGCATACCTATTGCATGCTCTACCTCTTCTTCTAACATTGAAAATGAGATAAATATTTTGAAAAAGAATGTTGATTGTTTGGGCTCCACTTTGAGCCAATGTGCCATTAACCACACACGTTTAGAATCCATGTTTCGAAAGAAACAAGTTTTACCTATGCATGCACACAAACCATGGCATACACATGCTCCTCACATTCATACACACAACACCATGTATGCTCATGTGTACACTTGTACACATTGTGGACGTAAGGGCCACCTTGTAAAATTTTGCTTTGATAGAATTCATGATTCAAATTTTGCAAGCAAATTTATTTGGGTTAGGAAGGTGCTAACCCCCATGGACCCAAAAGAGTATGGGTACCAAAAGTCACTCCTAGTTTTGATGTAGGTGTGGGCTCTCACATGATGTGAGATGCATTGGTGTCTTGAGGTGGATGCGTTCCGAGCTTAAAGATGACAATTTTGGATGCATCACTTTCAAGAAAAGTTTGGTGGGAGGACCACCTTGGTTTGGAGCATAGAGATTTGCCCTCATGATTTTGGTAACAATCTCTAAACTCCTATTTCTGTTTACATACTTTCATGATTGATTTTTAGCATGTTTTAGTTTTTCATGATTAGTATGTTAAATGTCATGATAATTAGGCTTGTGACATACATGCATAGTATTTGAGATACACTCATGTTTATATGGACTTATATTTTTGTGTTCTCACTTTAGTTTAGCTATGTTGTATATCCTAATCTAAGACATGTGCATTTGCTTAATGATCATATTGGTTTATGTTTTGTTTTATGCTTCATGATTTGATTACATGTTTAAATACAACCTTTCATTAAAACTTGTGTATATACTTGTACAACTAGTGAGTTACAAATAGATTATTATATGTTTGTACTTGATTGCTCATTTGTACTCATTAAATGTACTAGTATAGACTAGTTTTGATGGTTCATGCATTTTAACTTGTATTCCCTATTTTTGTGCATGTTTTCATGTTTGTGATTAGCTTCATGTATATGTCTATTTTGTCTAAACTAATATCTATACATATACATTCTTGAGCCACTTGCCTTCATGCATATATTTTTGTGGACTCGTTCATATTTGGATATGTATGTATACTCTAGTTTGTACAAAACATACAATGCCTTGAAGTTGTATTATTGAAAATTAAATTTTAATGATTTTCGTGTTTTTGTTTATAAAGGAATTTTATTTTGAGCTTAATTGTCTTATTCCATGATTTTGTTGATTACATGACTTTGTACACTCACATTATTTGATGTTTACTCATGATTTATTTTCATGAGATTATATGAGCTTTATTGCTATTTGAGTGTTGATGATTGTGTGATTTTCATGTTTTCATGGATATGTTTTCGTTTTATTCCTTGCTTGAAGGATTTCGTACTAGTTTTCAAATTTTTCATAAAACTAGTTGCGTTATTCTTCATTTTGGTAGAGTTTTCAAACATATTATAATTATTTTCAAACTTATTTTTGAAAACCCCTACCCATTTAAGGGCGGTTGGTTGGGCGACCATGCCTTGTATGCTCTTTAATTGAAAATCTATTTAAACATGTGCATGAATGGGTGGTAAGTATGAGTTATACATTTGATTCTCATCATATTTTCAATTGGTAGATCAATTGATATTTTCATAAGTTGTATACTTATATTTGGTTTTCAATATATGTATGTTTCAAAACATCAAATGTATTAATTTCTACTGTTATTTACATTTTCATACATATATACATTATTTGATTGTGCTTACCATATCTTTACATCTTAAAGCACAAATTATGTTTATGCTAAGCTTGCTTTACACCTCAGTGACTATTAGTTTTCAAATTGATAATTTATAAAAGCATATGCATCATTTTCATTGATATTTCATAAAGGGGGAGAAAACTTTATGTTTAGTTTTCAATCAACTGTATTTCCAATTGGTATCTTACTCTCACTCTTTATGTTGAAAAATGATATGATTTAGTATATTTTTTTTCAATTGGTTTCCTATGCACTTAATGAAAAATATTTTAATTTGGAATATGCCAACATTTTCAATATTGGTATCAAAAAAAAAACTTAAATTGGTTTTATTCTAAAATTTGGTATCCTTATTGCAAAATGAATTGTTTAACCAAATAGTTGGTTTGTTTTTCAATTGGTATCATATTTCATTTTTAAATTGGTATCCATATTGAAATAAGTTGTGTTTAAATAAAAAATATTTGGTTTTCACTTTCAATTGATATCAAAATTATAAAATATTCTCATTTGGTATCAAAATTACAAAATGTTTACAATTGGTATCATGATTCACAATTTACATATATATTTCAATTGGTATCAAAACATATAATGTTTCATTTTCTATTGGTATCAAAAGTTTACAAGATATTTTCATTTAATATCTTTTGGTATCTTAAAATTTTTGTTTATTTTCATTGGTATCATAATTTGGTATCAAAAGTTTTGATGTGTATTGCTTATATGCAAGGGGAGCTTAACATCTTCTCTATATATAGATTCATATTGAGTGTATCTCATATTGAGGAGCTTGACCGATCTTCTCTATGTTTTACACGTGTATAGGAGGAGCTTCACATCTCCTTTTATACATTGTATATTATACTTTATGTGGTTAGGGTTTAGTCATCATTTTTCATATAAATGCATGTATGCAGGGGGAGTTAACTTCACGTCTTTCCTCTTCATGAATGTATATAGCATATACTTCTTTATTGTTTTGATTTATGCAAAAAGAAAGAAAAATATTATTTATGTCTTTTGTGTTTATACCCTTTGTTGATGATTGACAAAAAGGGGGAGAGAAATTTAGAGTTTTTATATGCATGTTTGTTTTATTTGTTACCTTTTATCATTGGTATCAAGATTGGTATCAAGAGCATCTTTTGTTGGTATCAAGAGTATGTTCATTTCATTGGTATCAATATCATTTTTATGCATATTTATATTAAGCATTCATTGCATATCTTTACTGTTAATTGCTATGCATGAGTTAAGGGGGAGCTTCTATGAAGCTTAACTTAATCCATGCATATATAACTCCATGAGTTTTGTCATCATCAAAAAAGGGGGAGATTGTTGGCCTAGAGGCCCTTCACTCTAGTTTTGATGATGATTAACTCATGTAGTTATAATTTACTAATAATCTTGTGATATTTAGTTTCAGATATTTGATCAAGATATTAGTAGGTGATTAGCTTCAATAAAGGTATTTTTAGAGCTTTCAAATGGTGATTCAAGAGCTCGAGCGTCAAGATCGCATCTAGCACTCGGTTGGAGTCAAGCTCATTGGATCGCGTTTGAATCGAGTCGACTTGAAGACGGAGTTCTACAAGAAGACATCGGTTTGTTTAGTTTAAGATTATGTTTAGATCTTGTGTAAAGATTAGATAGTGTTGATATGCTCAAGTTCACAATATACACACAAGTTTCATGTTTATTGATTTTTAGTTTTTCGGATTAACCGATCTTGATTTTCAAGTCAAAAACATAGATATACTATATTTCATGTATATTAGATTCTATCCATATACAACATGCTTAAAAGTGTTTAAATATCATGTTTTTGTATTTACATGTGTTTGGAAAAATCGGTTTTCCATTTCAAAAATCCTAGTTTCCGAAAATACAGTTTTTGGTTTAAGATAAATTTTCTATCACACAAAAATGGTTCAAGTTGTTTAAAATATGTGTTGAATTTTTGTCACACATATTGTATTTCAAAGATCTAATAAGAACTAATTTTGTGGAATTTATATGATTTTATGGGATTTAATAGAAGATAAAAAACCAAGTTTTTAATCCTCAAAATAATGGACCAGGCTATCAGCCGATCGACTGGACCGGTCGACCGAGGCAGAAGTCGATCGACCGGTTCGGTCAATCAACGTGCACAGAATGTGCACGCAGCCAAGGCTGGTGGGCCGGTCGACCGGCGGTCTGATTAGTACTCAATATTGCATATTTTACATCATAATCCCCATGCATATTACAAATAATATGTGATTTTTACTCCTCTTCTCTACTTATTTGCAGGTACATACTTAAAAGGAGATAAAGTAATTAATTACCTTAATTAGCAATAATTAAGGTGATTAATTAAAGATAAAAGATAAAGTCAAATCTCAATCCAGATCCAGAGAGATCCTCGCAACAAACCAAGATTCTAGAAGATCCACGTGGCCAAACTAACTTGCAACAACCTGTACCAGAAAGATCTGGACCAACGGCCCAGATCTGGCCGCAATCGCGCGGCAGGGCGCGGCAATCTTGGGCCGTTAGATCCCCGGATTTTGTGGCAACAAACATCTCTCTGGAAGCTTCCCATTTCTCCTAAAATACCCATGAAGACCTGCGAGCTGAGACTGATCAGAGAAGAGAGGAGATTAATTTTAGGTGTTGTAATTTTCATTCTTCTCTAGGTTTTGTTCTTTAGTTCCCTCTTCTTCTCTATCCCTAGATTTCATTACAAAAGAGAGTGATTGTGAGGGAGAGAGCTTGTGTAATCAAGGGTGACAACTTGAAGCTATGCAAGGATTGATCCATCCTCCATTCCTCTACTTGAGTTTGATTCTAGTTTCTTGTGCTTTCTTTACATGCTTTCTTACTTGCTTTCTTTATTTCATGCAATTTACTTCAATGCTTTGTTTAGTTCTTTAATGGCTTCTTGTAGCTAATTTTCATTCCATGTACTAGTTTACCACTAGCTTAGCCACTTCACTACTCATGGGTGATTGCTTTTGTTAATCTTGCAAGTGTATGATCTTCTCTTCTCCGATGGTTAAACCACCATCTTGCAAATGAGAAAGTAATTAGGTCAACACGTGAGAGGAATTCTAAGCCTATGGATTGACAACATTAGGCAAAGCATTTGCTATCAAGGAGATTGGTAAGCTTTGGCAAGCTAGCAAGGTAATCTAGTCTTGGATCGCTTTCTTTAAGTTTTTTTATTCTTTTCTTGTGAATACCACAACCAATCTTGATTTCTTTTCCACTTCCACCATGAACATATCCATCTTCTTTTGGTTTCTTTTTCATTTGAATCACTAAGTTTATAAAACAAGAGAAGACTACTAGTTTTATCACTTCACAACCTAACGTTTAAAGCTTCTATCGCGAGCTCTCCCTGAGATCCGACTCGGTATAGCCTTGTGCTATAACGGAGACAAGAAAGGGTACATCAAATACATTCTATACATATAATAAGTACGCCCTTTTCCAGTCTAATCAAATTGGCGCCGTTGCCGGGGATGACAATTCTCTAATACGGCGCATACGTATTCTTTCTAAATCAAATTTTTGGCGCCGTTGCCGGGGAGAGCGACGGTATTTTTAAAAGTGAGAAACTAAACGATTCTTCTTCTCTGTTGCAGGTGACAGGAGAAGAAAACAGGAAAATATCTACAGCAGAAACATATAAGTGGACCTGGGACTCTGCTCAAGAAAGCAGAGCCCAGGATCCCTCTGGAGTGCCGCGGATCCACAAGAATTGCCGTGGAAACGCGGCACAACAGAGAGAACTACTGACAAAATTTTTGCAGGGGCTTCTGCTCTGCAAGTTACATCTGCTTCTATACTTCATTTCCTGTATTCTGCATCATATACCTGATAAATTAATTCAACAGTAAAAAAATTGGTTGTAATTGATAATAATTGTTAGACATTTGCATTTTAGGCACGTGTCTTTCAATTCTTTACTTTTACTGTTGAAGAGCGCGTGGGACAAGGTACGTGTTCGCATAGCATATAGACTAGGACAAACTCTTGCTTGATTTTCATGCTTTGAGTGTATCCTTGTTATCTTTCATCGTACACTTGCACGAATTTACTTTAAGGGCATATCCTGTAAATAAGATAAGGTGGGGAGTTCATTACCCTTTCCTTAGCCCGGAAATCATTTTCCCCACGTACTCACAATCCTAAGCTTGTAAATAAAATTTGATAGACGTTGGCCCTAGGGACATCCGGACTCACTTAGGAGATTATCCTAAGGGGGAAAAGTGTTGGAAATTGACTTCTGTAAAATCGGTGTCTAGGAAAGGGGTTAAGGGCCGAAAGCCCGAAGGTTGTTGGTTACTTAATTAAGGAACGTCTTCGGATGGAAAACCTCCCAACGACTTTACCCTTCCCTGGCTGATTTGCTTATAGTCAAGGTCTACACTAAACCTCCTGTGGACAGTCTATTTAGGAGTCATCTAGGACCAGAAACCCTAGACAAGCTTGGATTGATTTTTTCTTTTGTTGTTTGTTATTTTTTTCTTTTTCGCTGGTGTGATCGGTGCACGTTGTTTGTGATTGTATATACGACAGTGGTTTTGTGATCCTAATTCTACACTTGCACATACACAACCACTACATCATGACCAACAACGTCTCACTTCAGGATCGATTTTATCCGATTCGCACCTCCATTCCTTCATGCATTCTTCTCCCCGAGCCTAATGGAAACAATTTTGAGCTGAAACCACAATTCATTAGTACACTTCCCCGATTCCATGGTCTTGAGTCTGAGGACGCGTACCTCTTTATTCGTGAGTTTGAAGAGGTATGCCAAATGATGAGAATATCCCAACTTTCTGAGGATGCTGTTAGGTTACGGTTCATACCGTTTGCACTTAAGGATTTAGCTAAGAAATGGCTTTATAGTCTTCCTGTCAGTTCCATATCTTCATGGGATGATTTTGTTAAGGTCTTTCTTAGGAAATTCTATTCTATCCACAAAAACAGCCCTCATGAGAAAAAACATAATGCAATTCAAGCAAGAACAAAATGAACCTTTCTGGAAATATCTTGAGCGTTTCAAAGACCTCTTAGCCCTATGTCCCCATCACGGCATAGAGAAATGGCGGCTATGCCAGATTATCTATGATGGATTAGATTACCAAACAAAAACACTTTTAGAATCCATGTGCCAAGGGGAATTTCTGAAGAAAGATGAACATCAGGGGTGGGATCTCTTTGAAACCCTAGCTGAGAAAACCATTCAGTGGGAGTCATGCCCTGATAAACCGACTCCCACCACTTCCAGAACTGGTACACAATCCAAAGAATCCTCTCTAGCTTCAGAAACCAAGATCACACAATTAATGAAGAGGATAGAGTTGCTTGAGTCAATAGGGAATTCTGTGGTCAACCAGGTCAACCCATTGCCTTTGATTAGACCAGGTTGCACCAACTGTCATGACCTTAGCCATGTCTTTGAGGAGTGTCCATTATATCAGCCCCAATCATTTCAGGAGAACATGAATGCAGCATTTACCAGACCCCCATACTCCAATACTTACAATTCAGGATGGCAGAACCATCCAAATTTTCCATGGAGTCAGTCTGGCACTGAGCATCATATGCCACCACTTCCACATCCATACAATGCTCAGTTTCATTCATCCAGTTTTGATCAAAATTCACTGTATGTTCATCCATCTCAAAGTCCACCACAGTCATATCAGGACCCACCACCATATTACCAATCACAGTTCCAATCTCCATATCCTCAACATCCACCCCAAATAATTCTGAAATATCTGAGTTGAAACAAATGATAGAAACCTTAACAAAGAACCAGCAGCAGGAGTTGAATGAAATGAAGGTCCAGATCAAGCAATTGGCTGAGAATCAAAAAGGACTGTTCTTAAGCCAGCCATTGCTAAATCCCAAAGTTGAAAATTCAGGACCCAGTCACTGTCATGCCATTCATACCCTGAGATCTGGTAAACAAGTTGACAATAAGGTTTCTAGTCCACAATCTCATCCAGTACCAAAGCAAACTCCTCATGTCCCAATGTCACAACTTCTGACAACCCATCCTCTAGTACAGAGCCATCCACTTCCAAAGCCAAGGGGAAAGAAAAGGTAGACGAGCAACCTTATAAGCCTAGAGTACCATATCCAAATAGGCTTTTAAATAACAAGTCAAATGCTCACATGGAGAAAATAAAAGAAACATTCAAAAAGGTCCAAGTCAATGTCCCTCTTCTTGATGCCATTCAACAAGTGCCATCATATGCCAAATTTTTGAAGGAAATGTGCACCAAGAAAGAAAGACCCAAGTCCCTAAAAAAGTCTTCCTTGCATCATCCATCAATGAGTTGCTCACTGGTCCAATTCCTGTTAAGTACAAAGACCCAGGGAGCCCCACCATTTCATGCATCATAGGACAGACTACCATCAATAGGGCACTTCTTGATTTGGGGGCCAGCATCAATCTCCTACCTTTCTCTGTGTACCAACAATTGGGGTTAGGTGATCTCCACCCGACCCAAATGACCATCCAATTGGCTGATCGCTCTGTTACTAAACCCAAGGGGGTAATTCAAGATGTCCTGGTCAAAGTTGGAGAATTCTTTTATCCATTTGACTTTGTTGTCCTTGAAACAAAACCAGTGTCAAATTCCAATCAAAGGGCACAAATTCCTGTCATTCTGGGTCGACCATTCCTGGCTACTGCAAATGCAATCATTAATTGCCGGAATGGATCTATGAGGTTGACTTTTGGTAACATGACACATGAACACAATGTCTTCCACACACAGCCTCACAAAACAAAAGATCAAACATTTGAGGTTAGCTTCATTAGTAACAATTGTGAGGAGGAAGGTGAAGATCCAAAAGATGAGTCACAACCTTGTGATTCTCTTATCCGAGTACCCTTTAAAAAGGGGAAAGTTGATATCTTCACTTTCAATGAGCCAACTGAGACTGTATTTGAACCTCCAATTGATATATCATTTGAAGACTTGTTTGCTGATGAGATCATGTGCTTAGATGAGTCAACTCGGGGTAAATTAGTTAATTGTCCACTTCCGGATGTTAATGTGAGTTTTGAAGAATTATATGGAGAAGAGCTAAAATTTCTAAACACTGGAAGTGATGAGATTTTAAGTGAAAGTGATGAGAAGGATTTTGTTTGTGAACAATGTGGTGGAGAGAGTATGAATGAACATAACAACCATTGAAACTGGAAACACCTAGGGTTAAAATAATTCAGACCGTTTCCCAATGGAGCTCAAGAAAGAGAACACATGGAACGATGGGAAACGGGCCAGAGGGAAGCGACCAAAAACCCAGGTGAGAGTTACATTTGTATATTCTTTGTAAATAAATTTTTTGAAAATAAAAAAATTCCTTCCCCTTCCATTTTGTTTCATGCATACATATATCATAATGCATTGAGGACAATGCATGAAATAAGTGTGGGGGAGGGTTTACTAACATAGAGTTTTTAGATCTTCTTTATTTTACACTTCTTTTAGAGTTTCTAGATTTTCTTTCTTTTACATTTCTTTTAGAAAATATAAAAAATAAAAAATAAAAAAATAAAAACTTTTGAAATAAGAGATAAAGTTTTGTTCCATTTTTAAGAAAATTAAGATGTATCTTAGAGATTAAGAAAGCCTTAATTATGACATCTTAAACATAGTTGAAGTAATAGATCTTGTTTGAGATTATAGGATAAGTAAGTAAAATTGGTGAGATATTATTATCTGGAATTTTTTGCCTTAGATAAGTATGCACTTTACACTTACACATTTCATGGGATGGAAACAAAGACCAAAAATGCCATGAAAATATAAAAAAAAAAAAAATTTATAAATAAAAGATCACCTATTAAGCTGGGAAATTGTGCCTCAAGAAGCATGATTACTCACGCCTAACGGTGATCTCACTTATTAAGCTGGATAATTGTGCCTCAAGAAGCATGATCATTCACGCCTAACGGTGATAAAAAATAATCCCCTTTAGTTTTGTGGCTTTTTTACTCGAGACCTTAAACCCGAGGGATGTTTTCTCATTTGGTGCCCTAAGACCGTCTGGTTTGGGAGTCATCGGTTAAAGGCTCGTTACAAGGGTAAACTAGAAAGCCTAAACTAAGGGAAGAAAAAAGCATAAAAAAAGTATATAAATAAATAAATGGCTTGATGGTTGGAGTTGAAATCCCAGAAACCTTCACTGAGCACGGTGTGCATATTATCTAGGTTTTATGAAAGATAAAAGTATTCAATCCAATTTTGAATTCTTACCTTAATTAAAGACAAGATCTTGCATGGATACTAAGTTTAAGAAAGAATGATTATAGGTGGACTTATGACCTAGGATCACTTATATTTTTGCAAAAAAAGTTCGTAAACTTATCTCTTATTCAAAATGCGTTTTTCGAAAATACTAACATTTGTCTTCTTTCTTTATGGATTTTGTGGGTGTAATCCGCTGAAAACCCTCAGGAGACAACACTCCTCCTCTAGGGTAACCTAGAGGTTTAACGGCTTGTTGCACATGCTCAGTGCAATCGCGTCACCTGCGAAAGTGGTGTAATAAATTGTTAGTCTAGATTTTCTTTTTCTTTGTTTTGCTCGGGACGAGCAAAAGAATAAGTGTGGGGGTGTGATTAGTACTCAATATTGCATATTTTACATCATAATCCCCATGCATATTACAAATAAATATGTGATTTTTACTCCTCTTCTCTACTTATTTGCAGGTACATACTTAAAAGGAGATAAAGTAATTAATTACCTTAATTAGCAATAATTAAGGTGATTAATTAAAGATAAAAGATAAAGTCAAATCTCAATCCAGATCCAGAGAGATCCTCGCAACAAACCAAGATTCTAGAAGATCCACGTGGCCAAACTAACTTGCAACAACCTGTACCAGAAAGATCTGGACCAACGGCCCAGATCTGGCCGCAATCGCGCGGCAGGGCGCGGCAATCTTGGGCCGTTAGATCCCCGGATTTTGTGGCAACAAACATCTCTCTGGAAGCTTCCCATTTCTCCTATAAATACCCCATGAAGACCTGCGAGCTGAGACTGATCAGAGAAGAGAGGAGATTAGTTTTAGGTGTTGTAATTTTCATTCTTCTCTAGGTTTTGTTCTTTAGTTCCCTCTTCTTCTCTATCCCTAGATTTCATTACAAAAGAGAGTGATTGTGAGGGAGAGAGCTTGTGTAATCAAGGGTGACAACTTGAAGCTATGCAAGGATTGATCCATCCTCCATTCCTCTACTTGAGTTTGATTCTAGTTTCTTGTGCTTTCTTTACATGCTTTCTTACTTGCTTTCTTTATTTCATGCAATTTACTTCAATGCTTTGTTTAGTTCTTTAATGGCTTCTTGTAGCTAATTTTCATTCCATGTACTAGTTTACCACTAGCTTAGCCACTTCACTACTCATGGGTGATTGCTTTTGTTAATCTTGCAAGTGTATGATCTTCTCTTCTCCGATGGTTAAACCACCATCTTGCAAATGAGAAAGTAATTAGGTCAACACGTGAGAGGAATTCTAAGCCTATGGATTGACAACATTAGGCAAAGCATTTGCTATCAAGGAGATTGGTAAGCTTTGGCAAGCTAGCAAGGTAATCTAGTCTTGGATCGCTTTCTTTAAGTTTTTTTATTCTTTTCTTGTGAATACCACAACCAATTCTTGATTTCTTTTCCACTTCCACCATGAACATATCCATCTTCTTTTGGTTTCTTTTTCATTTGAATCACTAAGTTTATAAAACAAGAGAAGACTACTAGTTTATCACTTCACAACCTAACGTTTAAAGCTTCTATCGCGAGCTCTCCCTGAGATCCGACTCGGTATAGCCTTGTGCTATAATGGAGACAAGAAAGGGTACATCAAATACATTCTATACATATAATAAGTACGCCCTTTTCCAGTCTAATCACGGTCGACCATCCAGAGAGCTCTGCTCTCTGGGAATGGCCCCAGTCGACCGGGCCGGTCGACCGACAGAGAGCTGCTGCTCTCTGTATCCAGTCCCGGTCGACCGGGCGGTCGACCAGAGGCACAACGGTCAGAAATCTGACCATTGGGCCGGTCGACCGGAGGTCGACCGGAAGGGCAAAACTGCCCTTTCCTGATGCCAACGGGCAGATTTGGATTGGGGCTATAAATACCCCATATCCTTGGCTGTTTTGATTAATTTTTTTAAGATTAAAAATTTCCATCTTCTTAAAGTGTTTAACAACAAGTTTTAAAAGAGTTTTGGGTTTAAAGATTTGATCTTTATTTTATTTTAAAGGGTTGGAAAAATCAAAGAAATAAAAGTCTTTGGGAATTGATTTGATCTTCATTTACATTTCTATCTAGAGTTTTCCCTAGAGTTTTTCTTTGTGATTTTGATTTCCAAACTCTTTATTTTCTCACACTTGAGCTTATCTATCTATCCTATCTATTAGGATCTACTTTGTGGGAAAAATTGGTTTGTGGTTGAGAGAGACCACCAAGTGTTATAACCTTTCATTCATTGTGATATCCCTCTAGTGAGAGGTGATTGTGTTGATATCCCTCTAGTGAGAGGTGATTGTGGAAGTGGTGTTTGTATCCCTCTAGTGAGAGGTGGAGTTTGAGTTGGAATCCCTCAAGTGTGAGGTGATTGTTGTTGGTGTTGGCTTTGTGCCTATCCCCCATTTGTGAGGTTGATATTGTGTTAGCTTTGTGCCTTGCCTCTAGTGAGAGGTTGTATTTGTGGAGAGAGGAGTTGTGTACTCCCAAATTGTATTTACCTAAATCCTCAGTGGAGGTTTCCTGTGTGGGAAGTCCTGTGTGGACGAGTTAGTGAAAATCCTTCTGTGTAAAGGCGGGGACGTAGAGCTGTGTGCTCGAACCTCAAAACATATCCTTGTGTTTGCATTTGATCCACTTTCTCTTACTCTCTTACATTGTGCATTATTCATATTGTTCATATCATATACATGCTCGGTTTGATTGTGTGCCCCTACTTGTGTTGAACCAAGAGAGCTTTACATAGCACCTCAACTCTTATTTAGAGGAATTTAGAGGAGATAGTCCAGAGCCCTTCACCGAGAATTCGGCTACACTCTTTGGTTACACTAAGTGTGTTGCATTTAGTTTTTAATTCGCATCATTTATCATTTGATTAGCCTTACACCTATTCACCCCCCCTCTAGGTGTACTTTCACATAGGTCTTTTAGATGCAAAGGTCATGTTGCCTTGGAGACGCTGACCTCATCTAAAATAGAAGAGACGCGAACATCGAGTGCAAACACGGCTCTCACTTAATTGAAAAGATGCAGCTCTATTAGAGTTGAGATGCAGCTCTCTTGTTTTATCCAAACGCACTCTTGAGAATACTGAAGAGACGCAGTCTTTGAAGTGGAGATGCGGACTTCTCTTGGTTGAAGAGACGCAGCTCTGAATCATTTGGAGGACGCGGCTCTAGATTGTTGAGAGACACGGCTTTGATTCATTTGGAGGGCACGACTCTGAAGACGTGGCTCTGAATTGATGAAGGGATGCAACCCTAAATTGAAGGAGAGATACCACTTTGAGTTGTTGAGAGTGTAGACTAAAAATCACTGACGATAAGTCATCAGATAACAGAGTCTATAGTTCAGACGCGACGCAGAGCTCAAAGCCCGCGTCTCAGTATCACTACAATGTCAAAACGCGAGGCTCGAAACTCGCGTCTCAGCATCACTGTAATATCAAAACGTGAGGCTCGACACTCGCGTCTCAATACCACCGCAGTGTCAAAACGTGAGGCCCGAAACCCTCGTCTCAACATCACCACAGTGTCAAAATACGAGGCTCGAAACCCGCGTCCCAGCATCACTACAATGTTAAGACGCAGGGTTCGAAGCCCGCGTCTAGGAAAGCTCAAAATGTGCGTCTAGCAAAGCTCGATGCCCGCGTTTTCAACTGAAGAGGAGCCCTGTGTCTCAGTTGTAACTGTCCTCATTATCGGGTCAATTACTGCCCACATAATGAGGGGAGTTAACCCCCATTATGGAGGATTTTTAGGGGACAGTTATACCCCTAAAATCCCTATAAATAGCTCATTTTGCTATTGAAGAGGGGTCAGTCGAACTTGGTCAAACTTAGTCAGAATTTTCAGCCGAGGAATACCGACAGAGAGCTAAACTCTTCTACCAACTTGCTGAGTCAGAGTTTTTTGCTAAGTCTCTTTGAGATTCCATTGGATAGGAGCTGTGTTACTCCGCCCGTGATCCAAAGAGAAGATTCTCAGAAGAGCTTGACGTTCACCTAGTCAACGAAAAACAAGATTCACTTTCACAAAGAACGCAGCCTTAAACAAATGGGAGATCCAATCATTCTCCCCTCCTTTTGTAATCGGATTATTGATCCATTGTAATTTTCTTTACAATCAAATAAAGAAGCTTGCACCTTTTTAATTTTTCTGAGTAAACAAGATGGCGACTCTGCTGGGGACTACTTTCTCCACTGATGAGAAAGTTGTTGCGCAAGATGACATCACCTTCATGGGAAAACCGGTCGAGTCACTTGTCATGGAATTCGAAAAGGCAAAATATAAAAAGTTCCTCTCTTCAAGCTCAAAGAGCCCTAGGGTGGCATAGCAGTACCGCAGGGTCTCCTCTAAGATCCGCTCTCAAGTCCCTTCGGAGACTCCCAAAGATGGCCTACGCAAACAGCGCCATTTCTGGCCGCGTCGCGCGCGCGGTCCGCGTCAACGTCTCCCACGAGACCCGCGAGGCCAACGTCGTTGGAAGCCAATCTGGCCATGCCCTTCCTCTTCCTCAGCTCCAGGTTACCAGGGGTTTCCAACAACCTATGAAACGTAACCAGA
Source organism: Agave tequilana (assembly GCA_038442645.1). NCBI lineage: Eukaryota > Viridiplantae > Streptophyta > Magnoliopsida > Asparagales > Asparagaceae > Agave > Agave tequilana. The sequence continues at coordinate 22,325 of JAVJIF010019352.1, read as the reverse complement.
ATATCAAACTCGACAAAGGCGACGCGCACATTAACAATAGATGCAAGAAACTGGAAAATCCATCTGTCCAGTAGATACGGGACGCGAGGCTCATGCTTGCGTCTCTTCTGAATCACATCAGTCGCGCGAAGTCTGCGTCTGGATACCAAAATACGGAGCTCAAGAGGCTCACATTTTTGAGGCTTCACCTCCAAGACGCAATGTTCAGCAACGCGAGGTCCGCCCCTCTTCTCAGAGACATGAGACCCGCGTCTCTACAACAAAATGCGGGACTCATAAAGTCCGTGTTTCCCAAGTGTCGCTAGACAAACACGATAATCAGCAACGCGAGGTCCGAGTTTCTTCTCAGCAGAGATATGAGACCCGCATTTCAAAACCAAAACGCGAGAGCTGCGTCTGTTCTATAGAATGTGAGCTCCGCGTCTCTGAACGCTGCGTCTTGGAGTTTCGACGCAAGGTTAACATTCGCTCTCCAACGGCTAAAGTCAGAAGGGAGCTAAAAAAGTTCTCGTCCTCAGAGACTCGAGGCTGGTCTCTTCGATCTCCCTCCAATGGATCTAAGAGATTACCTGATAAGACGAGGAGTGCTCATCAAATCACTCCACTATGTTGCTGTGAACGGCTCATCATAGCGGTGCTCTTTGAATGCCATTGCAGCTCGCATGTAAGCAAACAATCAGTGTTCAAATGGTTATCATCTATGTCGGTCTCTCGATCAGCCAAAAGGCTTCATTCCCGTACAAGAAGAACTTTCTTTAACGTGGAGTACCCTGAAGTTACTGCGAATATAGTAGGTTCAAGCACTACGCCAAGCAGAAGTAAGGGGAAGCAGCCAATTGTCAGCTCTGATGAGTCTGACACTAAACCGGAAGGAGTGTACCAGCATACCCGCACTCGAACTAGCGTGATAGAACTAGTGGACTATAGTGCCCTAGCCCGGGGCATTGAAGTAAGCGAGTCACACTTTGCCATCGCAGAATCACATGCCTCAAACGCTTCTATACAGAAAGAAGCCTTCGTGTATATGGCAAGCACTCATAAAGAAATGGCCAGGTGCTTTGAGCAGCAAGCCCACACCCAGAGGGATCAACTCGATATGATTTGTACTCAATAAGAATCTATTGACAGCTCAAGCAGATGCTTTTGCAGTTGCTTGAGGACAAAAAGAAGAAGTCCAAGGCCAAGACTCCTTCCAAGAAGTCCAAAGGCAAACAGAAGGAAGAGGAAAGCTCGTCTTCTGCACATACTGAGGAGGAGGAGCAATCCAGCTCTGAGTTGTCCAAGCCTTCATCTGAAGAGGAAGGCAACTCAGAAAATACGAGCACTCATTCCAAAAGAATGAGCAAACTGGAACAGCGCCTTGAAGCCCTCGCCAATCGAAAAGGCCTCCAAGAAGTAGGAGTGGTCTGGTCGTACCTGACTGAGTGGGATCTTGTCCGTACCCTCCTAAGTTCAAAGCTCCGACCCTGCAAGCCTTTGACGGTAAGGGATCACCGAACCAGCACATATACTACTTCAAGTCTCATACAGGGAATGTAGTATAAAATGATGCTATACTGACACGTTTGTTCTTCGGCACCCTAAAGGGAATCACTTTCGAATGGTTCATGAAGCTCTCAGAAGGCTCCAACAAGAACTGGGGTGATCTGGAGAAGCTTTTCCTTACACGCTTCTTCGAAAATGACTTGGAGATTACCATGCCAACTCTCCTGGCAACGAAGCAACGAAAAGGAGAGTCAGTTAAAGTATTTGTGAACAGATTTCAGATTATGGCACTCTGATGTCCTAGCGGTATGGCTCAGACCACCCTGGTGGAAACATGCCGTCACAATTTGCAAACCTCACTTCTATCTCAAATAGGATTAGCTGAAAACTGTACATGGAAATAGTTAGTCTAGCAAGGCGAATAGGCAGAAGAAATTGTCACCAGGACTAAGGCAGAAAAAACAAGCTCAGACCCGAAAAGCCGACAAGGGCACGCCAGAACATCTTTTCAAGCTAAAAGGAAGGATACACTGGCGACAGAGACAATATCTCCCTCTAAGCCCTAGCCAGTTAGAGGGGGTAGCTCTTCAAGTCAGCCACGCTAAAATAAACAGTACTCCTTCAAGGATGAGCATGTCGATTCGTTGTTCAAATTACTCAACAAGAGCAATAGACTAAAGCTTCCTGAAGCTAGACGTCCCAAGGAGGTCAACAAGACCGATAATCCCAACTACTGCATATACTACAGGATGTTAGGGCACCTACCAAGAGCTATTACATCTTCAAAGACATCCTCCAAGTTTTGATTGACGTGGAGGTGCTCAAGCTCTGCTCGGAACAGAAAAAAATGACAGCTAACATGACGTCATTTCTTCAATTCGGGATTGATCACACACATGCATTGAATGTTTTCATATCATATGTGTCACATTTCTAGATTTTTATTTAAATAAAACTCTGCTATTAATGTATTTTCATGTTTAATTGCCTGTAGGGTAATTAAGGAAGGAAAAAAAAGAGAGATAGATAGATTTATCCAATTAAATCCAACAGTTCAAAAGAAAGAGATTGATTCGAATTCAGAGGTTCTAAATGCCATCTTATCTGAAGACCAGGTATATCAGATGAGATAATATCATTCAAATTCAAAAAAAAAATGGATTAGAAGAAGACCTTATCGGTTTCACTGAGGATAAAGAGATTCATCATCAATTCTAAAGTTGAAATTCAAAATCTAAAGGGATAAATGGCTAGATAGAAGATCAATGGATGAGATGAAGCAATTTAGACTCAGATTCAGACTGGATGCATTTTAGTATTTAAGTCATAACTTTCTCTACTGAAACTTAAATCTGATGATTCAAGATGATCCAAAAAGAAGACTTAAAGGGTTACAACCTTTTGTTGATCACTATTTCTAATTCTATCATTTGATAAGTTATATTCAGCAATCAACACGCCAATAAACTGCTGATCAGAATTGAATATCCACATCAAATCAAGTTTGGAGATAAGAGGAGGATTCAAATTCAGAAATAGCTAGCTCTCCTTATCTTTGACTCATTTCCTTATCTATTTCTATCCTATAATACCCTACACATCAGAGGCAGGGGGACAATTAAGCAAAGAGTAGAATAGATTCTTGTATAGGTTTAACCTAGGTTATTCCCTTTTGTATGTAATTTTTTATTTTATTTATGTAACTGAGAGGAGAGGAGAGTTTCATGGAGGAATGAGAGCAAACTTGTACTGAAGGTGACACCGGTGTAAGTAAATCTTTTCTTTCATTGTTATTGGAATCAAATCAAAGTTTTTTTTCCTTCTTTACTCTTGTTTTTGTTTGCTTCCCTCTGATATGTTTGCAATTCAAGTGAATCCGATAGCCTCGAGACTGCTTCATCATTGCAATTGCCCTTGATGGCCTATGGTGATGAATAACCATTCCTTTGTTAGTTTAGCTTGCTCTTTTATTCGTAGTGTAGATCGGAAACGGGGAAGATCCTACACGCCATGCTTGATCGCCTTCAAAGACTAGGTAAGTCGTAGCGACGGATCCAAGGTATATGAGCACGAAAGAGGTAAGAAAGAACTTTTAGTTTTCTTTTAATTCTTAGTTTAAAATTCTACTCCAAAACTAATATTCTCCTCTTTATTTATTTTTTTCTTTTCTTTTGTAAATAAAACAACAACAACTACATCATCATCTTTTCTTTTACCATCTTCTTCACATTTTCTAACTTAACCTTTTTATTTTCTTTTTCTAAACAGAGAAGAAATTCCTAACATATTTTTGTAAACTCAAAAAGAAATGAACTTACTTAAAAGCTTCCATCGCTAGTCCCTCCTTGTGGATCACGACCCGCATACCCACTTGCTATCGCGGTAGTATTGAGAACTTGCATATCTATTCTTAAAGTTCTGAAATTCTGTATTTTCTGTGCAGGTTAAACCTCAATCAAATTTTGGCGCAGTTGCTGGGGAAAGACGATAAATAACTTTTTTTGTTTACTTTATTTATTAATTTTCTTCTATGTTCTTAGTGTACAGGTTTAACAACAAAGAAATTTTTGCTGTAGTGGACATATAAGTGGCCTGGACTTCGCTCAAGAAAGCAGAGCCCAGAAGCCTTCAGATTTGCTGCGTTCCCATGGCAATCTGAGTGAACTACTAACCTGTATGTTTTCAGGTTGGCTGAATTAAAACTTTTAAATATCTGTAACTATTTATTTTCTTGTTTGACTCAGTGTACATACCTTTCTAATTCAACAATAAAAAGTTTATTGTAAATACTAAAAATGGTTTAGACTTTGCATTTAGGCATGTGTTTATTTCGTTACATTTTCTATTTACTGTTGAAGAGTGTTGGAGCCAAGGTATGTGTGCATAGCATATAATATAAGTTTATTCTTGTATGAAATATCGTTTGAGTGTTACTTTTTCTATATACTTGTACACCGCACTAAACTGAATTAAGGGCTTGTCCTATAAACAAGATAAGGTGGGAAAGTCATTACTCTCCCTCAGCCCACAAACAATCTCCTCACTTATTTACCTAAGCCTAACTAAAACTGAGTAGACGTTGGCCCTAAGGACATCTTAAACTCAAATAGGAGACTGACCTAAGGGGGAAGTTGTTAGAAGTTGACTCATGCCAAATCGATGTCTAAGGTTAGGGATTGAGGGGCGAAACCCCGAAGATTGGTGGTTTGGCATAATTAGGCCCGTTGCTTAGGCATAGATATCTCTCACTGATCTTACCCCACCTGGCCGATTAAGTTGTGGACAGATTCTGCAATATAGCCCCCGTGGACAGTCTAACCGGTTAGGAGTTATCTAGGTCTAAGGTCTATCCTAACTTAAGTTAGATTTTTTCTTTTTATTTGTTTGTTTGTTTGTTTGTTTGTTTTTCTTTATTTGTTTTTGATATTTCTTGTGTGATATGGCTTATAACAATAATTTTTTTCAATTTTAATGGTAATCCATGTCACACCCTGACCTTTTTTCAGATATTACCAACCTGGCATATCATAACTTTAACCAACCTAATGTGTTGGATTGGTCTTATCTGAATTAATACATGCCCCAGTCCCAATACTATGTACAAGACTAGAATAATCATCACTACTCTTCACAGAGCCAATGGAGATACAAGTCCCCCGAGTCATATTATCAACCACCTTACCAACATCCAACTTCATATACTCCTTCTCCTTAGCAACCATTAGAAAATCAATTGATTGGGAAAAGAGGATGGAAGCCTTAGAAGAGCTTGAGCGATGAATTTAAATTTTAGAAGACTCAAAATCCTGTCAAAATTTTCGAATCAAAGATCCTTACTTTATTTTTCAATAAGAACATACCGACTTAGAAAAGAGTATGGAATCTATTATTCAATTCCAAAGTGATCCTTTAAATATGATAGAAGTAAGAATTACTCGATTGGAAAACATGCGTAGGAATAAGAAAACTCTACCTATCCAATTTTGACTATTCCCGACACTTCTAGACATATTGATGAAAATAAAGAATCTTAGAATCTTGAAGAGTTTGACCAAGATTCAATCTCATCACACAAACTTGAACTTGATCAATTTCAAATCTTGAACAAATTGGCAAGTTTTCCATTCAATGAGATTGAACTTGAATGTCAATGTGACCCCGATCCCCAACCTTGTGATTCAGTTTCCATTTTCGATTTTATGTTGATTCCGATATCATTACCCAATTTGGACCAATTTTCAAAGCAAACATTTATTCCCGTACACATAGATCTAGAAATTGAATAACCAATTCTGGATAGTCATATTCCATTGTTGGAAAGAGAATGTAAATCTCAGTTCTTTGATTTGGACCCTATTATTGAACCAATACCGACTCTCGAACCTGAAGTTAATTTTCCTGAGTTAGTATTAGTTCCCGAACTTTTCATCTCAGAGCCCAAATCATCTATTCCACAAAATCACACTCTATTATTGGACCTAGGTATTGAGCACAATGAACTCCGTGATGATTTTTCAGGACTGGTCATATGAAGGGAATAAGTTTCATGATAGGATCTTTCATGATCCTATTCATATCGGGGATTGTAAATACGTAAATAGAAAAGAGGTCAATAATGGTGGGTTCCGTGAATCACCACATTATTTTGATTGGGCAGAAATGATATGCCCAATCTGACCACCACCGAAACCGCCACTAAGGTAACAATTTTTCTTCCATTTCTTCTTTTTCAAGCATTTATGCATTAATTCATACATTGAGGACAATGCATGAGATAGGTGTGGGGGAGGGTTCTAACATAACTTAGGTTTTATTTTTATTATAAAAAATAATTAAATTTTCTTTGCTTTTAAAACTTTTTGAAAATAGAAACAATATTTTGACCTATTTTTTATAAGAAATTAAGTTAGTTTTAAGGAATAGGAGAATCATAATTAGGATTTCTTATACTTGGTCAAAATAAGATTAATTGTTTGATTTCTAGGGCTAGAAAGAAAATTTGAAAAAAATAATTTAGTCTTGATTTTTACCTTGACGAAATATGCATTCTTTATACACTTACACACTTAGGGTTCAAAAACAAATATTCTTATGCCTATATATATATATATATATATATATATATATATAGAGAGAGAGAGAGAGAGAGAGATAGAGATAGACTTGTATCCTTTCAAAAGGATTTGATTCCGGATTCTTCCCACTCAAATTCAACCCTCCAACATTCGAATACAAGATCCACTCCGTTGAAGTTGATCTATACTATTTCAAGTATCTATAAACCAAAAATCAAGTGTTTTAAATACTTTTTGCCCATCCATCAAGTAGGGGAAAAACGGACGGCCTAAATAGTGAGTTGGTTAGTTTAACGGTGTAGAACATTTGAAATCTAACAAAAATTAGTTTATAGGGGTTTATAATGTTTAGATCATAATGAAATGGCCGGATCGAGAATTTGTATGTCTAAAGACATAAATCTAACCAACTCACTACTTTCGGCCGTCCATTTTGCGTCGCTTGATGGATGGGCAAAAAGTATTTAAAACACTTGATTTTTGATTTATAGATACTTGAAATAGTATAGATCAACTTCAACGGAGTGGATCTTGTATTCGAATGTTGGAGGGTTGATTTTAAGTGGGAAGGATCCGGGATCAAATCCTTTTGAAAGGATACAAGTCTATCTCTCTCTCTCTCTCTCTCTCTCTCTTCTCTCTCTCTCTCTCTCTCTCTCTCATATATATATATATTATATATATATATATATATATATATATATATATATATATATATCAAATATCCTCTGATTAAGCTTAGTATTTGTGTCTCATAAAGCAGAAGTATTCACGCCTAAAAGCGGTCTATATAATAAAATCCATATTTGTGGCCTTATTTGCTCGAGTCTTTAAGTCCTTGGGATATTTTCTCACCCGGTGCCCTAAGATCGTTTGGTTTGGGAGTCACCGACAAAAGGCTCGTTACATGGGCAGATTAGAAAGCCTAATAGAACTAAGAAAAAATACTGCCAAAAATATTAAAAAAAAGAGAAAAGAAAATAAGGCATAAGAGTTAGAGTTAAAAAAACCCAAGTCAAAATTTCATAGTCACAAAGATGCATATAAATTAGGGTAAAATAATAGACTAAATGAGAAATACAGTTTAACTCCTTGCCTTAATTGATAACAAATTTTTGAATAAAGACTAAATTTAAGAATGAAAAGTTTCATTTTCCAATAACTTATAGATTACTTAATTTTTACAATAATACTTCAAATATTTTTCTCTTTCAAAATGTGATTTCAAAATATTAACACTTTGTTTCTCTTTCTTTATTGGATTTGTGGGGGGTAATCCACTGAAAACCCTCACGAGACAAAACTCGTCCTCTAGAGGTAACCTATAGGTTTAACGGCTTGTTGCCTATGCTCAGTGCAATCGAGTAACCTGCGAAAGTTGTCTAATAATTTCTTAGGATTAGTTTTGATGTTTTGCTCGAGGGCGAGCAAAAGATATGTGTGGGGGTATGATCACACACATGCGTTGCATGTTTTCATATCATATGTGTCACATTTTTACATTTTTATTTAAATAAAACTCTGCTATTAATGTATTTTCATGTTTAATGGCGTGTAGGATAATTAAGGAAGAAAAAAAGAGAGAGATGATAGATTAATCCAATTAAATCTAAAAGTTCAAAAGAAAGGGGATGATTCAAATCTAGAGGTTCTAAATGCTATCTTATCTGAAGACTGGGTATATCAGATGAGATAATATCATTCAAATTCTAAGAAAAAATGGATTATAAGAAGACCTTATCGGTTACACTGAGGATAAAGAGATAGATCTTTAAATCTAAAGCTAAAATTTAAAATCCAAAGAGATAAATGGATAGATAGAAGATCAATGGATAAGAGGAAGCAATTTAGACTCGGATTCAGATTGAATACATTTTAGTATTTGAATCAAAACTTTCTGTACCGAAACTCAAATCTGATAATTCAAGTGATCCAGAAAGAAGACTCAAAAGGCTACAACTCTTACGTTGATTACTGTTTCTAATTCTATCATTTGATAAGTTATATTCAGTAACAATACGCCAATAAGCTGCAAATTAGAATTCAATATCCACATCAAATCAAATTTGGAGATAAAGGGAGGATTCAAATTCAGAAATAGCCAGCTCCCCTTATCTTTAGACTCATTTCCTTATCCATTTCTATCCTATAAATACTCCACACTTCAAAGGCAGAGGGACAATTAAGCAAAGAGTAGAACAGATTCTTGTATAGGTTTAACCTAGGTTCTTCTTTTTCTTTTATGTAATTTTTTATTTTATTTTTGTAACTAAGAGGAGAGGAGAGTTTCATGGAGGAATGGGAGCAAGCTTGAACTGAAGCTGACACCGGTGTAAGTAAGTCTTTTCTTTCATTGTTATTTGAATCAAATCAAGGTTTCTTTTTCTTCTTTACTCTTATTTTGTTTGTTTTCCTCTGATGTGTTTGAAATCCAAGTGAATCCAATAACCTCGAGACTGCTTTGCCATTGCAAGTGCCCTTGATGGCCTATGATGATGAACAACTATTCTTTTGCTAGTTTAGCTTGTGATTGGTAGTCAAAAGTGCATTTTTATCATCATATTTACCATCACATTTTCATATTTATTCATTTAATTCTGCACATTTATTAATAATTTATAATTTATTGTGTGCAGGCCTCGAATTGTTATTTTAGCAATAAATAAAGCCTAAAGAGCCCAAAAGCCCAGATCCAAGCCCATGTTTGAAGCCCAGGTGAAAAAGCGCAAATACAAAGAGTCAAAATGCAAATACAAGGGCTAAAAGTTGCAAAAATCAGAGATTAGGGAAGGATAGACTTCTATCCAACCCTAAACACCTGCAAGATGAGGATAAAAGGCCAAGATAAAGAGGAATTTCGTGGAGAGAAGATTTGAAGAAATCTGGATTAAGGGTAACTTGATTACCAAGTTATCTCGAAAATCCAGATTAAAAGGCCAGGATCACACTTCTAGAAGCAGGAGCCCAGAGGAACGGACCAGGAGAAGCCACGCGCCAAAGCGCGTGGCCAGAAGCCACTAAAGCGCCGCGGATCCGCGGCAAAAGCCGCGGAAACGCGGCACTTTGATCTCATCCAGATCCCAAATTTCGTGGGCAGGTTTATCTAGGACTCCTCGGCCTTCTGCACCTATAAATATCCCCTGCAGTACAACGTACAGAGCGTCCAGCGTCCAGCAAAGGGCCAAAGTTCAGATTTTTAGGGTTTCTTCTAGGTTTTCTTTTCTTTTTGTAATTTTTATGTAAGTGAGGGAGATGGCTTTGTTGAGGGTGACACCGACAGATGATTCTCTTCTCTTCCATTGTAATCAATAAAAAGGTAATTTTTATTTTGTTCTTATGTCGTTGCTTTTCTTTGTTTTCTCTTTCTTTTCTACTGTGTTTCTTTTTGTTGATCTTTGACGAGCACGCGAGCGTTTACCGAACCACAAGTATACCGAAGATTAGTAGGTTCCAACGATATTCCATGGCGATGTTCTCCTCCTCGAGGCGTATCAACTCATGCTTGCCCAAGGCTTGATGACCTAATGCGACAACGGACTGAGTTCGATCCCAAGGTTTATACGTTCAACGCCTCCGAAATAAGGTAGAAAGTGTTAGGTTTCGCATATTTTCTCCAACCAAGGTTAGTTTTCTATTCTTTTCTTTTCTTTTCTTTTTTGTAGATCAAATCCACACCTCTCCAATATTCTTTCCCACAACTCATTGTAAATACCACTTTTCTTTGTAAATACCATCGTGACTAACAAATTAACTAAAAAAGATAAATTTTTAGAGAAACTTGCTTAACGCTTCCATCGCAGTCCCTCCTTGAGGATCACGACCCGCATAGCCCTGCTACCGCGGATTAGAACTGATTCCTCGCACGATCTATTCTTAATCTAATATTCTAATTTTTGTGTGCAGGAAAAATTAGTCAATAAATTGGCGCCGTTGCCGGGGAGGGACGGTAAGTTTATCTCTAAAACAAAAATTTAATTTTTAACTAATTCTTTATTCTTTTCTGTTTGAAGGTTTGGAGAACAGGAAACAGAAACATAGCAGCAGCAGTGGACATATTGCTATTCTGTGCCTCTGCCCTCGAAGGCAGAGCACCAGAACCCACTGTTTTGCCGCGGATCCGCGGCCAGAGCCGCGGAAACGCGGCAACAGTGGTGAATTACTGATCCAATTTTTTGCAGGGTGCTTCAAGTTAAAAATTCTACTTTCTGCTCTGTTCTGATTTGTTCTGTGATATACCTGTAAATTGCTAATAATTCAACAGTAAATTATTGGTTGTTAAAAATAAAATTTGATTAGACGTTTGCATATTAGGCACGTGTCTTTTCAATTATTTTTATTTACTGTTGAAGAGTGCTGGAGGAGCAAGGTACGTACGCATTGCATGTAGAATAGGACTCATCTCTTGGTTGATTTTCTGCTTTGAGTGATTCTTATCTATTTATCTTGTACACTTGCACTAATTCATCTTAAGGGCATAACCCATTAAAGATAAGGTGGGGATTTCATCACCCTTCCTTAGCCCAAAAATCATATCCCAAGCACTCACTAACCCAAGCCTAACTAAAAAAGAGTAGACGTTGGCCCTAGGGACATCTCGGACTCAATTAGGAGATTATCCTAAGGGGGAACGGTGTTGGAAGTTGACTCCTGCCGAATCAGTGTCTAGGAAGGGGATTGAGGGCCGAAAGCCCGAAGTGTGGTGGTTATTTAATTAAGGAACGTCTTTGACGGAAAACCTCCCACCACTCTTGCCCTGACCTGGCTGATTAACTTGTGGTCAAAGTCTGCACCCAACCTCCTGTGGACGGTCTAACCAGTTAGGAGTCGTCTAGGTCATAGGTCTACCCTAACTTAGGTTAGAATTTTTCTTTTTTGTTTGTTTATTTGTTTGTTGTGTTTGTGTTGGTGTGATATGGCATATAAGAATAATTCCAATTTTAATCCATATTACACCCCTAACTATTATTCGGATATTACCAACCCGGCATACCCTAACTTTGACCAATCTAGTGTGCAGGAATGGTCTTATCCGAATGAATATAACCCACACCCTCCATCTTATGACTATAATTTCCATAATAATTTCAACTCGTCACAGAGTTCATGGGGTTTCGAGTCCCCCGAGTCTAATGTCCAACCACCTTGTCCTCCGTATCCACCTTGTCCACAATTTTCCCAAGATTCATACTCAGATCCACCCATTCAGAATAGAAATCCATCTTTCTTGGAAATGATGAGTATGAATGAGTCCAAGCAAAATCACCATCAATCTTAGACATGATGATGCGTGAGTCCACCGACTCACAACTTCATCACGATTACCCTTCCTATTTTCAAGACCAATCAGAGCATGATGCACCTATCGACTATGAAGGGATGCTTGCCGCCATGACTCAGGCTAGATTAGCTCGTGAGCATGACATAGATTTGATGGTTCAATCCTTACGTTCTCACAGTTCGGCCATTTCTGCTTTCATTGACCACTCTCTTAGAGCCGACGAATCAAGTTGCTTTGGACAACAAGATTCTAATTCAGTACCATCATGTGAACTTGCCGAAACTTCAAATTCTGATAACTTGGCAAGTTTTTCCTTTCCTGAATTAGAACTTGAACATGAATATGATCATGATCTTCCACTTGATGATTCAATTTTATTTCCTGATCCAATAATGACTCCAGTGTCTCCACCTGATTTCACTTTTCCCGAGTCAACATTGGATCCTATTCCAATTCATTATGAATTGAATCACCCATTTTAGATGATCATAATGAACTTGACCTAGATTCTCACAATCTCTTTACTTCTGAAATTGATTGTACAATTCTGACGGACGATGTTGACCTTAGTTTTGAAGAATTGTATGGCGATGAGCTAGAATTCCTTAATATTGGAAGTAAAGAGATATCATCCATACTAGGTCACATTTCATTGTGGGAAGAAGATTGTGGACTTGAGTTTCAATTTCTTGACTTGGACCCAATTCTTGAACCTAGCCCGACTCCTGAGCCCTTACTTGATTTGAGCATTTTCCCTGAGTCGGTATTCGTTCCCGCACCTATATTGTCCAAGTCAATAATTCCATCTTTTCATACTCCATTTTGGGACAAGGAGGTTGAGACAATTAACTCTGAAATTTATTATGAAATTTGGAAATTTGATGGGGTGGAAATACTAAAAAATGATTATATATATATTTTAGTGGGTTATGTAAGGAAAATTTCTGGTGGGTTCCACCAAATTATTTGTTATCTTGATTGGGCCGCATTTCGTGGACCAATTAGACCACCACCGGAACCACCCCCTAAGGTAATTTTCTGCCTTCCCTTGTTCTGTTTCATGCATATATGCATTCATTCATACATTGAGGACAATGCATGAGATAAGTGTGGGGGTGGGCTTTATTAACATACTAACATAGGTAGAAACTAACAAAAATTTGCCAAAAAAAAAAAAAAATCTGAAAAAAAAAATTTAAAAAAAAATGTTATAAAAAGGAAATATTTTGACTTATTTTTTGAAAGAAATCTAAGTTAGTTTTAAGGATTAGGAAAATCATGATTAGGATTTCTAAAAACTTGGTCAAAATAAATAAATTGTTTAATTTTTAGGTATAGGAGAGAAATTGAATAAATAATTAGTCTTGATTTTTACTTTAATGAAATGTGCATACCAAATGCATATCTAGGATTCTAAGACAAAGACCTTGTGCCTCATAAAAAAAAGAAAGAAAAAAAAAAGAAAAAAAAATCACCAATTAAGCTGATACATGTGCCTCAAGAAGCATAAGTATTCATGCCTAAAGGTGAGTAAATAAAATAAAGTTCTTAGTTTTGGGGCCTAGTTCACTCGAATTTGAGTCCGCGGGGTGTTTTCTCACTTGGTGCCCTAAAGCCAACCGGTTTGGGAGTCATCGACTTTAAGTTCGCTACATGGGTGGATTAGAAAGCCTAAGAAAACTAAGAAATATAATATATGTATTAACACATCTAATAATCAATTAGTTAGGTATGAGGGCCTCAAGAAGCCTTGATACTTACACGAAAGAAAATTAGATGATGTTATACATGCCAAAAAAAAAATTATATTAACACATCTAATAGTCAATTAGTTAGGTATGAGGGCCTCAAGAAGCCTTGATACTTACACGAAAGAAAATTAGATGATGTTATAAAAATAATAAAGAGGCATGAGAGTCCAAGTTAAGGAATTCCTAGATTCATAAGGGTGCGTATGACTTTTGGTAACGAAAAAAACTATATTAGAAATTCAATTTTAATCCTTACCTAAAATGAATAACAATTGACTTTATAAAGACTAGGTTTGAAGAATGAATAAAATGATAATCCTAAAACTTATAGACTACTTAGTCTCTTCAATAATAATTCAAATATTTTCCTTTTTATGGATTTTGTGGGTGCAATCCGCTGAAAACCCTCACGAGACAACACTCGTCCTCTAGGGTAACCTAGAGGTTTAACGGCTTGTTGCACGTGCTAAGTGCAATCGTGATTCCTACGAAAGTGAGTTAGGTTAGATTAACTTTTCATTTCTTTTTCTTTTCTTTGTTTTTACTCGAGGACGAGCAAAAAGATAAGTGTGGGGGTGTGATTGGTAGTCAAAAGTGCATTTTTATCATCATATTTACCATCACATTTTCATATTTATTCATTTAATTCTGCACATTTATTAATAATTTGTAATTTATTGTGTGCAGGCCTCGAATTGTTATTTTAGCAATAAATAAAGCCTAAAGAGCCCAAAAGCCCAGATCCAAGCCCATGTTTGAAGCCCAGGTGAAAAAGCGCAAATACAAAGAGTCAAAATGCAAATACAAGGGCTAAAAGTTGCAAAAATCAGAGATTAGGGAAGGATAGACTTCTATCCAACCCTAAACACCTGCAAGATGAGGATAAAAGGCCAAGATAAAGAGGAATTTCGTGGAGAGAAGATTTGAAGAAATCTGGATTAAGGGTAACTTGATTACCAAGTTATCTCGAAAATCCAGATTAAAAGGCCAGGATCACACTTCTAGAAGCAGGAGCCCAGAGGAACGGACCAGGAGAAGCCACGCGCCAAAGCGCGTGGCCAGAAGCCACTAAAGCGCCGCGGATCCGCGGCAAAAGCCGCGGAAACGCGGCACTTTGATCTCATCCAGATCCCAAATTTCGTGGGCAGGTTTATCTAGGACTCCTCGGCCTTCTGCACCTATAAATATCCCCTGCAGTACAACGTACAGAGCGTCCAGCGTCCAGCAAAGGGCCAAAGTTCAGATTTTTAGGGTTTCTTCTAGGTTTTCTTTTCTTTTTGTAATTTTTATGTAAGTGAGGGAGATGGCTTTGTTGAGGGTGACACCGACAGATGATTCTCTTCTCTTCCATTGTAATCAATAAAAGGTAATTTTTATTTTGTTCTTATGTCGTTGCTTTTCTTTGTTTTCTCTTTCTTTTCTACTGTGTTTCTTTTTGTTGATCTTTGACGAGCACGCGAGCGTTTACCGAACCACAAGTATACCGAAGATTAGTAGGTTCCAACGATATTCCATGACGATGTTCTCCTCCTCGAGGCGTATCAACTCATGCTTGCCCAAGGCTTGATGACCTAATGCGACAACGGACTGAGTTCGATCCCAAGGTTTATACGTTCAACGCCTCCGAAATAAGGTAGAAAGTGTTAGGTTTCGCATATTTTCTCCAACCAAGGTTAGTTTTCTATTCTTTTCTTTTCTTTTCTTTTTTGTAGATCAAATCCACACCTCTCCAATATTCTTTCCCACAACTCATTGTAAATACCACTTTTCTTTGTAAATACCATCGTGACTAACAAATTAACTAAAAAAGATAAATTTTTAGAGAAACTTGCTTAACGCTTCCATCGCAGTCCCTCCTTGAGGATCACGACCCGCATAGCCCTGCTACCGCGGATTAGAACTGATTCCTCGCACGATCTATTCTTAATCTAATATTCTAATTTTTGTGTGCAGGAAAAATCAGTCAGCTTGCTCTTTTATTCGTAGTGTAGATCAGGAACGGAGAAGATTCTACACGCCATGCTTGATCACCTTAAGAGACTAGGCAAGTCGTAGCGACAGATTCAAGGTATATGAGCACAAAGAGATAAGTAAGAATTTTTAGTTTTCTTTTAATTCTTAGTTTAGAATTCTACTCCAAAACCAACATTCTCCTCTTTATTTAGTTTTTTCTTTTCTTTTGTAAATAAAAACAACAACAACATCACTTTTCTTTTACCATCTTCTTCACATCTTCTAACTTAACCTTTTTGTTTTCTTTTTCTAAAACTGAGAAGAAATTCCTAACATATTTTTGTAAACTAAAAAAAACGAACTTACTTAAAAGCTTCCATCACTAGTGCCTCCTTGTGGATCACGACCCACATACCTCCTTGCTATTGTGGTAGTATTGAGAACTTGCACGTTCTATTCTTAAAGTTCTGAAATTCTATATTTTTCTGTGCAGTTAAACATCAATCAGAGATATAACCTCCAACGTCGGCCGAGTAGTTCCCATCCAGAAAGGGGAACTAAGGGTACTCAATATAGATCCACACCACCAGCAACAGAAAGGTTTCATACCTGTTCCTAATCCTTAGGTAGAAATCATGTGGTTTCATCCTGACCTCGTGGAAGGCCAATAGTGGCTGCTATTACCAACAAGAAGTCAAAGGGTAAAGCAAAAGCTTCGCCTTGCAACGTGGTATGTGCTTCCTCCCGGGAAGCAGAAACTGATGTTCCCTCGCTAACTGACTCGGCGGAGGAGACAATCATCCTTGTTATAGAACCGAATGTGCCGCTCGTAGCGGGGACCCACTCGGGTTAGTCATACTTGAAGACATACGATGAAATGGTGACAAATCTACCTAAATCTACCCCTAATCCAACCAAGCAATCCACGAAGCAACCCGTGGAGAAGCAAAAGAAGCTTCGGTATTCCAAGGCCCTCCTGAAGGACAAAGCGGAAGGATCTTCAGTACTTTACTGTTTTGATGTCTTAGCCCAATGGGCCAATATCCCAGCTAGGACACCCTTTACAAGCTCTTGAGACTATCAAAGTCAACAAGGAAAGCTCTGAGAAAAGCTTTAGCTGATGCTGAGGTCTTCATGGCCCAGATTCCGACTGAACCACAAGAGGAAGATGAAGAAGACTGTCTCCACGTCTCTCAACATGCCCCTTGCATAACTTTCACTCCAGACGATATGCAGGTTAAAGAAAATATGATACACCCTTGTACTTCACGGGGTATATTGGATTGTCTGAAGTGAGACGCATTCAGGTAGATCCAGGATCCGCGTTGAGCATCATGCCCGTCAGGTCATGCAACACTTGAGAATACCCACTCACTGATTTAGCGTCACTTAAACTACCATTTATGGTTTCAACGCCAATGGTACGCGCCCAATGGAAAGATTAAACTCAAATATCAGATGGGGACCTAAGATTCGAGGTGACGTGCTACGTTATCAATGCCGACACTTCATATAATTTGTTGTTGGGACGACCATAGATTCATCGCAACTCCATCGTCCCCTCTACTCTCCATCTTGTCATGAAGTATAGTGACAGAGATGAAAAAGTTCGAACGTTATCACTGAAAGGCATCCATTCAAGGGGGTAGAGAACAACTTCATAGACTCCCTCCTGTACTAGAATTCTCTAGAGATAGACGAGAATCCCCAGCCAGAGAAACTAGACTCTGGTAACGAAGATGATGTTGAGCCAGAGGCAGAAGAAGAATGTCTTTAGGAGCTGAACCCACTTGTAACGAGCACTAATAAGCTCGATGTCAATAACACCGTCAATGATGTAGGCGAGTGGTTTATTAATGAAGAGTTAGATTTGGCTTATTTTTCTTATTTGCTTCTAATTTCGTGCCATCAGATACTAGTACCGATGTAGGTGATGACCCCTAGTCGCAATAGATGCCCTGACATCATTGCATGTACCGGGCGAGATCATCTCTCATAGTATATCAAGGCGTCAGTGATGCGCAAGGATCTTTCTTTGAGGTCCCAGCAAGACGCAAAAGGCAAAAACTGATCCTTTTCGGAAAAGTCGAGTCCAAACCAATGACTTGCGAAGACTCAAAATGTGAGATTGAACTTCCTCAGTTCTCTCATAACGAGTTAAATGTACTCAAGATGATGGAGAACATGGGATATGACCTAACAAGTGGTCCTGGCTTGAACTTCGGCAAAGGAAGGAGAACACTGTTTCGATCCTTCATTCCAAAAAAGAAAGCCCCTGATTATTATCATCGAACTCGCAGGGAGTTAGGCTATGTGTCAACTCCAATCTTGTTGGCCTCTAAGTCTGAAGAGTCATTATATCATGACCACTCGTCGGGCACGTCATCATGGGAGTTAAAAGTCAGTGTCGGCAACATCTTCAAAGATCTTTTCGGTAAACATGGTCTCAACAAGCCACTCAGAAGACGGAGATGAAAAAATAATCCAGGCAGATACAGATCCTTGGATCAAACACCTAAACTCTCTCTAGGATATTCGCTTTGAACCACGCGAACCACCCATGGAGGATAAGGTAACCCAGATTAATCTAGGAGATGAAGCTAATCCCAAGCCCATCTTTATAAGCGAAAGCTTATCACCCCCTGAGAAAGAAGATCTAATATCTCTTGTGCGAGAGTATATAGATGTTTTGATGATATGCCTGTGCTTAATCCTCAAGTGGCTATGCATCGCCGCAACATCAATCTGGATGCGAAGGCCGTCAAGCAACGACAATGACGGTTGCGCTTGGAGATAATGGAAGCGATCTAGTCGGAAGTCAAGAAGCTTTTAAACTCTAGTTTTATCAGGAAAGAACAGCACTCTGATTGGGTAGCCAATATCGTCCCCATCACCAAGAAGATGGAAGATCTGAATTTGTATTGATTTTCGTGAACTAAAAGAGGCGTGTCCTAAAGATGAGTTCCCCCTTTCAATCACGGATGTCATGATAGACAACACCTATGGGTTTGAACGAATGTTTTTCATGGACGGATTCTCTGGGTACAATCAAATTAAAATGTACCCTGACAATCAGAAGCATACATCTTTCAGGACACCATTGGAGTGTATTGCTATACTGTCATGCCCTTCCGGTTGAAGAATGCGGTGGCAATATACCAGAGAGTTATGAATGCAATTTTTTATGAGCATATACGCAAAACAGTGGAATACTACGTAGATGATATTGCAGTTAAAAGTCGTGACAAAAGCAATCACATGGCAGATCTGAAGACAATATTCAATATCATACGGGCGCATCAATTTAAGATGAATCCCACCAAATCCTTCCTGGAGGTAGCCAACGGTAAATCCTAGGGTTTGTCGTCACATCCAAAGGGATCCACCTCGAGTGAGAGAAAGTCCGTACTGTTCAGAAGATGCAACCTCCAAGGAATCTTAGAGAGCTTAGAGGATTGCAAGGGCAACTAGCATATATCTAGAGGTTTATCTCAAATCTCTCTGCCAACCCTTCACCAATTGATGAAGAAAGGTATTTCATTCACCTGGGACGATACTTGCCAACAAGCATTTGAAGAAATTAAGCGGTACCTCACGCATCCACCTGTTCTTACAGCTCGATATCAGGAAAACCTTTCCTGATATACATTCGAGTTATGGATCATTCTTTAGGAGCTTTACTAGCCTAGAATAATGATCATGGACACAAGCAGGCAATCTACTACTTGAGTAGAATTATGATTAGAGCCGAACATCAATACAACCCGATCGAAAAAGAATGCTTGGCATTGGTATTCGCCATCCAGAAGATGTAACACTACTTGTGGGCCAAACCATACACGTCATATCAAAAGTCAATCCTTTAAGATTTCTTATGATGAAGCCATCATCACTGAATGGTTGATTGGCAAAATGGGCCATGTTGCTTTCCCAATATGATATTAATTCCTGCCACAAAAAGCTGTGAAGGGACAAGCGGTGACAGATTCTTGCGGCAGAGCACCCAGATCAAAGGGCGACTAAACTTTATGAAGATCTCCTAGATGAGGTTGCTGAATTTGCTTGACACGGATATCTTTCGAAGAACAGGTGTGGCAACTCTTCTTCGGTGGCGCATCGAGAACGGGTCCGCAAGGAAATATTGTAGCAGGAGGGGGGTAGTACTTGTCTCCCTACAGAACTACATAATCCCTCGTGCATTCTCATTAACTGATCCATGTTCCAATAATGTAGTGGAATACAATGCTCTCTTGATTGGGATGAAAATCGCTGATGAGATTGGCGTTAAAAATCTCGAAGCATACGGTGATTCAAAGCTCATCATTAACCAGGTTCGCGGGGAGTACGAAGTCAGATATGAAGACTTAGTACCCTATCATAACGCAAATATCTACATGGCAGAGAGATTCAGAAGCTTCTACATCGACCATGTACCTCGACAGCAAAATGCGTATGTAGATGTACTGGCATCTCTTACTGCTTCCTTGCCTCTTCTAGCCAGAGCGGAAGAGAAAGTACTCATCTATAGCCATGACTTGTATTATTCAAGATTCGTTTTTGAAGACAACCAAAAACCAACGGGAGACCTTCAAGTCAAAAAAGCTCTAGAGACGTTAACAGGTCCAAAGCTCAGAAATTGGCAATTCTCGTACATCGACTACGCATTGTACGAAATTTTGCCTGATAACCCTAAAGAGGCGGCTGCCATTAGATGGAAAGCCCCTAAATTCTACTACAATGCGATCACAAGAACATGTATCGCTGATCGCATGATGGAATCCTCCTCCGCTGCTTGTCACATAAAGAGACACAAGAAATACTCAAAGAGGCACATGATGGTATGTGTTGAGCTCACCAACCTGGTCTAAAACTTGGAGATCGACTCTGAAGACTGGGATATTATTGGCCAAAGATGATCCCTGACGCCATCACTTATGCTAAGTGATGCTATGCCTATCAGATCCATGGGGACTTCATTCACCATGCACCAGGACATCTTTACCCTACAACATCTTCCTGGCCATTCGAAATGTGGGGAATGAACATAATTGGTCCTATCAGCCCAACTTCATCCAAAGGATAACGATTTATCTTAACCATAACCGATTACTTTCCAAATGGGCTGAAGCTGTCCCCTTGAGGGAGAAAAAGACATCTTGGCATGATCAAGTTCATTAAACATCACGTGGTTTATCACTTTGGGGTGCCACGATGGATTGTCCATGATAATTGACCTCAGTTCGTCAGCCAAGCCTTTCAGAGATTCTGAAATAAGTTTAGAATCCAAAGTATGTCTTCAACGACATACTATCCAGCCGCTAATAGCCTTTCAGAAGCTTTCAACAAGACCACTGGGAAACTTCTCAAAAAAATCATCTCGAAGAGCCAACGCGACTGGGATGATAAGTTAGGTGAATGCTTATGGGTTTATCGCATGACAGTGAGAACCCCAACGAAAGCTACACTGTTCTCTTTGGTATACGAGTGTGAAGCCGTACTTCCATTAGAAATCCAGACCCCATCTCTACGCGTTGCCTTGATAACAGAGAAGACAAATGAGGAGAAGCATCGACTGCGACTTCAGGAGCTAGAATCTTTAGACGATAAACGCCTGTAAGTTCAACAGTAAATCGAGCTCTATCAAACTCGAATTACCAGAGCCTTCAACAAGCAAGTCAAGGAGTGGACTTTCAAGAAAGGTGACCTTGTCTTAGCTGTCAGAAGACCAATGGTGATGACGGATAAGTGAAAGTACACCTAGAGGGGAGGTGAATAGGTGTATGGCTAATCTAATGACAAATAATGCGGAATTAAAACTAATTGCAACACACTTAGTGTAACCAAAGAGTGTATCCGAATTCCCGGTTAAGGGCTCTAGACTATCTCCTCTAAATTCCTCTAAATAAGAGTTGAGGTGCTATATGAAGCTCTCTTGGTTGAACACAAGTGAGGCACACAAACAAATCAAAGCATATAAATGATATGAACAATATGATGCAATGCACATTGAGAGAGAGAGAGAGAGTAAAGAGATAGTGGATCAAACGCAAACACAAAGATATGTTTCGAGGTTCGAGCACCCAGCTCTACGTCCCCGCCTTCACATCGAAGGATTTTCACTATAGCGTCTACACAGGACTTCCCACACAGGGAACCTCCACTGAGGATTTGGGCAAATATAACTTGGGAGTACACAACTCCTCTCTCACCAAATACAACCTCTACACTTAGAGGCAAGGCACAAAGCCAAACAAGATCAACCTCACAATTGAGGGATAGGCACTTAGCTAAAAAATAATCAACCTCTCACTAGAGGGATACTCAATCACCACTTTCACAATTACCTCTCACTAGAGGGATATCAACACAATCACCTCTCACTGGAGGGATATCACAGAGTATGAAAGGTTTACAACTCTGAGTGATCACAAAGACCACAAACAACTTTTTCTCACTAAAACAAGATCCTAATAGATAGGATAGATTGATAGCTCAAGTGTGAGAAAAACAAAGAGTTTGGAAATCAAAATCACAAAGAAAATACTTGGGAAAACTTCTAGGATAAAATGGAAATGAAGAACAAAAATAAATCCTAAAGACTTCTCTTTTTCTTTGATTTTTCCAACTCTATAAAACAAAAAAAGATTGATATTTTAAACTCAAAAACTCTTTTAAAACTTGTAGCTAAAACACTTAAGAATATGAAGATTTTTGCTCTTGAAATTGTTGTTAAAAAACAGCTCAAATAGGGGGTATTTATAGCCCTAAATGAATTCTGCCCGT
>JAVJIF010019351.1:0-88060 GCA_038442645.1 Agave tequilana | reverse complement strand
GGCGGTTGGGCGCGGTTGCGGCGGTTGAACCGAACCGTTGCAACGGTTCAAACCGAACCGTTGCAACTGTTCGTCGGGTTCAGACCAGATTGCCCCTCCCGGAGCGCTATAAATAGCGCTCCGTATTCTCAATTGAAAACACACCAATAACAAGAAAGAAATCTGCCTTCTGAAGGAGATCCTCTCTCTCTCAGTCTTGAAGTGACTTCCAAATAGGAAGTAGGAAATCGATAACTCGGTTTCCGAAGCGGCTTCCAAAAGAGATTCTGCAAAATTCGTTCTGAAAGAGGGCTCAGAAAATTCAACAAATTCTTTAATAGAATTGTTGTCTGAATCTGAGACTTCCGAAAAAGAATATTCTTCAACCTTCCTTCTTCCTTTACAGTGGGTGCTCCTCCAAAGTAAAGGCAAATATTCTCCCGAAATTTATCTTTGTCCTGCTGCTTCAATAATCCTGTGAAGGTACTGGTTAACTACGGTTCGACCGTACGCTGATTTGGTAGTGTTATCCAAATACCGTGAAGGAGTGTTGTATCTTGGGAGACCAGCGTCCAGTAACCCGTTAGCACCGGTGCGGGGAACGTAATTGTCTTAAGGAGATTCGCTTTAAGCGTACCTCACTCCAAAGTACTGTATAAGTGAATTAATTTCTTTATACAGGGGATATACTGATATTCAGTATATTGAGACTGATTTATACCAGTCTAATTGGTGTTTAACCAAGGAAGGAAATTGAAAGGTGGTTCTTAAATTAAGGAACGTTCTATTGAACGGAAAACCTCCCACCTGATATTTACCGACCTGGCCAATTAGATCGGTGATATTTCAGTGATATTGATTAGTTGTCAGATTGATCCCAGAAACCAACACATTTTTGTGCAAAAGCCCATCCTATCTGATAGAAATTGCCCTTTCATCAGACATGTTTGCAACAATAGACAGTCAAATCGCACAATTTTTCCAATGTCAGATGGCTGCAACAAAAGTTGCCTCGCCATTCCAGTAGAATAATAATGTGGAAAATAATTCCATACCCAATTTTTTGAAATTGATTTATTTTTATTCCCGATGCCCTTATTCAATATTTTGCGCCATAGAATTAGAGAAAGCTCAGATTTGTCCTTTTATCAAACAAGGCTGTTGGCCACAATTCTTTCTAGTGCTGGATGGCTGCAACAAAAGTTGCCTCGCCATCGCACTAGAATTATAATAAGAAGAAGATAATGATAAAGATGAAGATGGAGACAACGAGGACGAGGACGAGAAAGAAGAGAAAAGGTATTTTGAACAAAGAAATCAGCCAAAACTTTAGCCCCTCACTATTGAGAGGTCGCAGGCAAATCATCATCGCCTCAGTGTAACCGTTCCTCATAAGTGGCTGCAGCGGCGGCGGCGGCGGTGGTGGTTTGCTGCCTTGTAATTTCAGCTACGGTTAGGTTTTGGGCGTTGAATGTGGGTCTACAGCATTAATCTAGGGATCTTTAACATAATGAAAGAACAAAGAGAGAGAGGGGGGACATTTACCGACCAAGCCCGGTGTCCCGGCCGAGTCCCGATGCTCTGCGGCCGTTTCTGGCGGTCGTCACTTTCAAGCGCCGCTCGAGCCTCGAGGAGTAGGTGATGGTCGAACTCGAGGAGTGAGCGCTGGGTTTATTGACTTGTGTTTGGAAAACTTGAGGTTTTTGGGGGGCGCGGAAATTGGCACAAAATAAATTGATTAACGCACCGAATAATGCACCTTAAAAATTGGTTAGGACACAAATCACTACTTTCTAAAAGGAGTGGATATTCACACCAAAAAAGTGATAAAGATATTCACCGGATTAATGCACTCAAAAAATTTATATAAGCACCTCCTTCACTTTCAATAATATATTATTATCCTCTCTAGCCTTAAATTTTTTTCAGAAATCCCAAAATATCCTCATCTCCTTTCTCATCACTCTTTCACCCTCCATCTTTCCTGCTTCACAGCGATCCAAAGTGTTGTCCTCCTCCGCCGGACTAATCCTCTGTCAGCCCTCTCCTAGAGTAATTCAGCAATTATGGAATACAGCACAAATAATTTGTGGGAATCCCTTTGGCCTCGAAAATGAGGATTACTTCCTTTGAAGCCTATTTCAAAATCGATCAGAGAGAAGGAAAAAATGCAGGTTCTAGAAAATAATTTAATTTTCTTTTTTTAAGCCCTAAATAAAATGTGAATATTGAAAAAATAATAATAAATCAGAATGAAAACGCTAATCTTAACACTATCAAAGAAGAAGAGAAAAGGATACTAATCCTTGCAGTGTAAGTGATGTTCTTCATCTGGCATCTCTAGCTGTCCTCGTACTCGACCATTCTCCCCCTTAGAGCTCGTCACTCTTGAGCTCCACTGTTACCACGTGATTCGCCGCCTCATGGAGGGCTTCACCGGAATCCCCAGACTCCTGCTTATCTCTCTCACTGTCTTCTTCTTCTTTCTTTGCTCTATTCTTGTTTTGGTCGAACATATATGTATGTGTTTAGCCAGTTTGTGTAATATCCCTAACATATTACACATGATTTTTATGTATATAATAAATTTTTACATGTATAGACGATTTGTATTATTATTTCATGTGGGTTTTGATAATAAACTCGTTATAGATTTTTATAGTTATTAATAATTAATTTAAATGGTTATTAACATGTAGTTGTTAGTGACTATTATTATTGTTAGTATTTTATTATTAATAATAATATCCATATTTAGTTATCTATATTTTGTTTGCATTTTCTATATTTCTCTTGGCTAAATCCTTTGAGCCATGATTCAAGCCCACCAACCAATTAGATCCAAACTCTTTAACCCATTACCCTATAACTAATGATCCAACCCAATCCCCATGATCCGAAACCCATTAACCCATAATCCCAAATCCTAACAACTAAATCCAAATCAAATCCTATCTAACCATATCCTAACTAAACCCAATATCACTCAACCCAAATCATATCCATCTCCCTAGCTTCCATTTCTCCATGGAGCACCGCACCTCCCTGTGCATAGCTCTCCAGCAGCCCTCCTTGCCACATTCTTCCAGCAACAGCAACACGGAGCAACCAGCCCCCCACCTTCCCTCCTCGGCAGCGCAGCAGCACCCACAGCAGCAACTGCAGGCTGCCCATGGCTGATCCAGCAGCAGATGGCAGCGCAGCAGGCCGCCCCCATCTCCCCATCAGCCCTGCCGCATTCCCCTGCCGAGCGCCCTAGCCGACAGCGCCCTCCAGCAGCCCCGGCCATCCTCCACGGCAGAACAGCCCTCCCCCTTCATCCTTGCGCACAGCAGCAACCAGCAGCAATGGCAGCACGCTCCCAATCTCAAGCCGCTGCGCCTCCCTCTGCCGTGAGCAGCAGCACACATCCGAGCCCAGCAGGCCAGGCAGCAAATTGAAAAGATTCATGAGGTTGTTTAGATTGCGAATGGGAGTGCGACAGATCAGTCTTTGGATTGTCATTTGTTTGGGAGGAGATGTATATGGATGAGAATTTGTGGAGTTACTGGAAGGTACCGTGTTGATTTATGAGATGGCAAGCGCGCGCGCACCTCCCCGAGCTCCAACCAGCAAGTCCAAGCACATCCCCATAGCACTTGGTCGTGCCCCCATGATGTGAGTGTCTCTCTCTTTATTTAATTAAGTGTTTGAAGATATGTTTACGTGTGTGGTGTAGATTAATGTGTAGTGCGCATGTATTACATGATTATATATGTGTAAGTTAATATGTGTACATAGATGTAATGTAGAAACCCATATGCTTGGGTGCTGCGTGCGTGGGTATAGCATGTGTACATTTGAAGAGAATGAGGAGATATGTGTGTTGGTATAATTCAATATCAGGTTTGCAGGATCATTAGTCGACTTACCCATTATATTAGTCGGCTAATACCTCTATTAGTCGACTTACCTTTGCCCTATAGTCGACTAGGTTCCCTTTTAGAATAGTTGTCGACTTTCTGTTTGTCGACTGTAACCAACCCTAGTCGACTACCCCATTCCCTATAGTCGACTAATAACCTACCATAGTCGACTTGCCATTTCTTGTAGTCGACTAATATCCTATATTAGTCGACTTATCCTAGCTGTAGTCGACTATGTGTTTGTCCTGTAGGTTATGTACTCTTTGTTTCTGGCTATTACTCCTGTTAGTCGACTTGCCTTTCCTATAGTCGACTAGTACTCCTTTACTAGTCGACTTATCATAGCCTTAGTCGACTAGTTGCTGTTCTGAAAGTTGTGTAGCCTCTGTTGCTGACCAATACTTATATGTTAATCGACTTGCCTTCCTTATTAGTCGACTAGTACCCTTTTATAGTCGACTTATTATACTTGTTAGTCGACTAACCCCTTCCCTAGTCGACTTGCTCCTCCCCCTAGTCGACTGACTTTAGTCTGGCTGCTGTTCTTAGATCTTTTATGGATTGAGGACTTTACCCTTTAGTTATGATCTTGGCTATAGTTGGATGAATATGGTTTGAGGAATAGGCATAAATTGGGTTGACCTGACCTGGTGGATTTTAGATATATTCTCTTGATAGATTACTTGAGTTTTATAGATCTTATGATTGACCTTGATAGAGTGAGAGTGTGTGATAATCTTATTCTTTTGAAATATAAGGATTTGATTATGTGTATCAGGACATGTAGTATTTTAGTTATTGGAATTTGGACATATCGGTGACTCAGAGAAGATATATATCGATGACTTGAGGATCAGAGTAGATTGATAGGGAGAGACAGTTATTAATATATTGAGATGGTGGTTTATTGAACCAGATTACTGATACGGATTGATACTTGATGTTCACGATGATTGTATTGAGATTGTTGGTTGATAGATTAGTTACTATTGTATTTTAGTACAGATGGATGTGAGATATTGACCAGTCCTAGATTAGACTGTCCATTGAGCAGTATCTGGATTCGTTATTGTATAAATTCATGTTATTGAAAGTTACTGGAAAAATATTGTTAGACCGTAACACTTTCATTGTTCTATTATTCTACCGTTTACACGGTAATATTGTTCACATTGTTATTGTTACATTGATATTGTTACTGTTACTGTATCGTCCCAGTAATCGAAATGACATGGATATTGATTGTTATAAATAATAATGTAAATTGACAACTTACACTGGGATTGGGAAAATTGATGGAGGAGACAGCGTCTGTATTTTGGGTGGACCTAGGATACAGGTTGCGCAGCCGAGATACGGTTCCACTGCAGGGTTCTGGGGGATGACTGACATCCCGTATTGTCCATATTGTCATTGTTATTGACACATTGTTATTATTATTGATATTGACTACCTAGCGGTAGGACCTGGTTCAGCGCCAGGTGATTGGGCCGTGGTTCCGGGTATGTACGGAACCCACCTAAAGGATGGACAATGTCTCTTCTATTAATTTCAATAAATTTAGGATATCGATTCACACGTGTAGCAGGCGTAGTATGGGATGCGTCTATTACAGGTGGCAATTGGTGTTCGCTGACATAATAAATGTTAATAAATTGGCTATAGCATATTGTGACTGACTATATCACCTGACTGTAAAGATATATCACTATGATAGACATATGATTATAACCATGACCAGATTTATATACCAGATTAGTGACATTGTTAGGATTCACATGTAGACATCAGTTGTTTATTCACAGTTGTGATAGTTGTCTTACATCTTTATTCATGTTGTTTTCAGATATACTACAGTTCAGTTATTTATCATGTTATTTAGTTTCTTATATCTGCAGTTGTTTTTGTTATTACTTTATGCACATTGTTTATATGCACGAGCTTTTCCTTTACACACACACTCACTAGGTCGCTTTCTGACGACCCTAGATTTGCACGTCCAGATATTGGACGCTTGTTTCTATTGTGCAGGTGTTTGATGAGATTGTACGCTTTGCGAGGAGCTGGACTCTCTCTCCCTTTTATTCTGATATTCTTGCATTTTCTTATTCTTGTTATTATTCTTTGATTCTGGTATATCACCCTTAGCTTCTATTCTATTCCTTATTTCATTTCAGATCATGTGTAGCCTTTATATGTATTATTGCAGTGATCACTGATTATTATAGTTTAGATTTATAACTTGTTCAGGTTACTTTTAGGCTTAGCATGTATACGTGAGGTATATTCCTTGCGTATATACGTCGTCGACCTTCGTCGCGACTCCGTTTCCGTGTATTTTAGGAAGCAGGGCGTGACAGGGTTTTTCTTGGTATCAGAGCCAGGTTTTCGACTTGCGATGTTGAAGTTTGGCTTTTGTTTCGCAAGAGAGACCTAGTTCTTACCGATAACTTGAAACAAGTTAGAGTTATACTGCAATATACATATACTATCCATCATGATATTCAGTCCATTTGGAATTGGCCGTCCTCTCCTTGGAATTCCATTTCTTGATCATTTGATATCCATAATTCCAACACTCCCTTTAAAGTGATTTGAATTTCCATCTTGATTTCGTCCTTCTTTTCTATTCTATTTTCTCCGATTTTTATCCCATGAGTTTGATCACTCCAAGTTAAAGCTGGTAGCGGAGATCAGAGCGCGCAGCGAAATCGTGGTGTCCCAGCGAAGCGACATGGAAGCTTGTTTGTTTCTCTCTTGACTTTGATTCTTTATCATTCCCTGCTTTATTGAAATTTCGAGGACGAAATTTTTATAAGGTGGGTAGAATGTAATATCCCTAACATATTACACATGATTTTTATGTATATAATAAATTTTTACATGTGTATAGACGATTTGTATTATTATTTCATGTGGGTTTTGATAATAAATTCGTTATAGATTTTTATAGTTATTAATAATTAATTTAAATGGTTATTAACATGTAGTTGTTAGTGACTATTATTATTGTTAGTATTATTATTATTATTATTATTAATGTCCATATTTAGTTATCTATATTTTGTTTGCATTTTCTATATTTCTCTTGGCTAAATCCTTTGAGTCCATGATTCAAGCCCACCAACCAATTAGATCCAAACTCTTTAACCCATTACCCTATAACTAATGATCCAACCCAATCCCCATGATCTGAAACCCATTAACCCATAATCCCAAATCCTAACAACTAAATCTAAATCAAATCCTATCTAACCATATCCTAACTAAACCCAAATATCACTCAACCCAAATCATATCCATCTCCCTAGCTTCCATCTCTCCATGAAGCACCGCACCTCCCTGTGCATAGCTCTCCAGCAGCCCTCCTTGCAGCATTCTTCCAGCATCAGCAACACGGAGCAACCAGCCCCCCACCTTCCCTCCTCGGCAGCGCAGCAGCACCCACAGCAGCAACTGCAGGCTGCCCATGGCTGATCCAGCAGCAGATGGCAGCGCAGCAGGCCGCCCGATCTCCCCATCAGCCCTGCCGCACTGCCCTGCTGAGCGCCCTGGCCGACAGCGCCCTCCAGCAGCCCCGGCCATCCTCCACAGCAGGACATCCCTCCCCTTCATCCTTGCGCACAGCAGCAACCAACCGCAACCAGCAGCAATGGCAGCACGCTCCCAATCTCAAGCCACTGCACCTCCTCTGCCGTGAGCAGCAGCACACATCCGAGCCCACCAGGCCAGGCAGCAGATTGAACAGATTCATGAGGTTGTTTAGATTGCGAATGGGAGTGCGACAGATCAGTCTTTGGATTGTCATTTGTTTGGGAGGAGATGTATATGGATGAGAATTTGTGGAGTTGCTGGAAGGTACCGTGTTGATTTATGAGATGGCAAGTGCGCGCACCTCCCCGAGCTCCAACCAACAAGTCCAAGCACATCCCCATAGCACTTGGTCGTGCCCCCATGATGTGAGTGTCTCTCTCTCTCTCTTTATTTAATTAAGTGTTTGAAGATATGTTTACGTGTGTGGTATAGATTAATGTGTAGTGCGCATGTATTACATGATTATATGTGTGTAAGTTAATATGTGTGCATAGATGTAATGTAGAAACACATATGCTTGGGTGCTGCGTGCGTGGGTATAGCATGTGTACATTTGAAGAGAATGAGATATGTGTGTTGGTATAATTCAATATCAGGTTTGCAGGATCATTAGTCGACTTACCCATTATATTAGTCGGCTAATACCTCTATTAGTCGACTTACCTTTGCCCTATAGTCGACTAGGTTCCCTTTTAGAATAGTTGTCGACTTTCTGTTTGTCGACTGTAACCAACCCTAGTCGACTACCCCATTCCCTATAGTCGACTAATAACCTACCATAGTCGATTTGCCATTTCTTGTAGTCGACTAATATCCTATATTAGTCGACTTATCCTAGCTGTAGTCGACTATGTGTTTGTCCTGTAGGTCATGTACTCTTTGTTTCTGGCTATTACTCCTGTTAGTCGACTTGC
The DNA here is from genome assembly GCA_038442645.1 of Agave tequilana. NCBI lineage: Eukaryota > Viridiplantae > Streptophyta > Magnoliopsida > Asparagales > Asparagaceae > Agave > Agave tequilana. The sequence continues at coordinate 79,668 of JAVJIF010019351.1, read as the reverse complement.
CTTTCCTATAGTCGACTAGTACTCCTATACTAGTCGACTTATCAAAGCCTTAATTAACTAGTTGCTGTTCTGAAAGTTGTGTAGCCTCTGTTGCTGACCAATACTTATATATTAGTCGACTTGCCTTCCTTGTTAGTCGACTAGTACCCTTTTATAGTCGACTTATTATACTTGTTAGTCGACTAACCCCTTCCTTAGTCGACTTGCTCCTCCCCCTAGTCGACTGACTTTAGTCTGGCTGCTGTTCTTAGATCTTTTATAGATTGAGGACTTTACCCTTTAGTTATGATCTTGGCTATAGTTGGATGAATATGGTTTTGAGGAATAGGCATAAATTGGGTTGACCCGACCTGGTGGATTTTAGATATATTCTCTTGATAGATTACTTGAGTTTTATAAATCTTATGATTGACCTTGATTGAGTGAGAATGTGTGATAATCTTATTCTTTTGAAATATAAGGATTTGATTATGTGTATCATGTAATACCCCATTCCCAGAATACGTACTTAGTTGCGTATTCAGATTTCCGATCGTATTTTTTCGATTTGTTTCCTGTATTTGTTTTGCTTTATGAATTCCTTATATGAACGTTTTGCCTTGGATTTGGATTCGTGGACTCGGAGTCAGCCCTAGTCTGAACCGAGGGCCCGATCCTAGAGTATTACTCGATTTGGATATTCTGGTAATCAGATTTGACCGATTTCAGTTTTGAATATCGTTTTCCAAATATTCTAGATTTTGTATGATTTTCTGGAATTTTCCTGAATTTAATTAAATATTTTCAAAACCGGTATCGGCCGGTGTCGCTGACCGCTTCCCGGATTTTTAATCCACAAACCACTTGGAATTTCTCGAAGAGTCTTTAGACGATTCTTCTTAGAGTAATATTTCCTACCTAAATCCTTTTTCTAAAGATTTTACGAATTTATGGATATTCCACCGGAGTCGGTAGATGACCGATTCCTGGATTTTTAATTCTCAAACAGTTAGGAATTTCTAGATGGTCCTTTAGACTTTAATTCTTAGAATCACATTTCTTATTTAAATACTTTTTCTGAGGATTTATTGATTTTATGGAAATTCCACCGGAGTCGGTATCGGCCAGCATCGCTGGTTGATTTCGGGACTATCGGGATTGAATTTCCAAATTCCGCTTTCACTTTATGTCTTAAAATCATATTTTCTTTCTTAAAACATTTTCTGGGATTTTTCAGAATTTATCAAAATCCGGCCGACCCGGGGTAGACCGGTATCGGCGGCTGACTTCCGGATTTTTAATTTGAAAACGGGATTTTATTTTGGAAAACCGATTTCATATTATTCCTCAGGATGACGTTTTCTACCTCCGGGTATTTTGGGGATTTTTCTGGAACAGTCGATTTCGCGCCCATATTATTATATTATTATTTTATTCTAATCCATTCTTTTCCTTCTTTCTTTCCTTTTTCTTTCCCCACCAACCCAGCAGCCCACTCTCCCACGTGGGCCGCATCCCATCACAACCACCCCCATCACATCTCCATCAATCTCCCTTTTTCTTTCTCTTTTCTTTTCTTTTCCTTTTCTTTCACTTCTCTTTCCTTCTTCTCTTCTTCCCCTCTCTTTTCTCCTTCTTCTCCATGCATGACCGGCGACCAGCACCCTTCCACCTCCCAGCCGACCCAGCTCCGGCCACCACCTCGACGCCGGCGAGGGACCCCCGTCTCCGGCCAACTCCTCTCTCTTTCCTTTCCTTCCTTTCCTCTTCTTTTCTTCCCTCTCTTTTCTTCCCTTGAGATCCGGCCACGACCCTTCGCCGGACTCCTCCTCCTCCTCCTCCGACATCCCCGGCGGGGGACTGGCCGCCGCCGGCGCCATGCCGGCGGCTTTGGTTTCGGCCAGGGGGCCTCCCGGCCCCCTGTGCGTCCTTGTTGGGGGGGGGGCACAGCCCCCTCCTTTTCTTGGGGTGGCCGGCGCCACCCCAGCTCGGGGCGCCGCCGGCGCTGTGCCGGCGGCCGCGGGCAGCCAGGGGGCCCGCCTGGGCCCCCTGTGCGTGGCTGAAGGGGGGCACAGCCCCCCTTCTTCTTCTCTGCTGGAGGGGGGCAACAGCCCCCCCTCCTTGATCTGTTGAGGGGGCAATGGCCCCCTCCTCTTCTGCCGGTGGGCGGCGCCGCCCGGCGCCGCCACTTGGCCGCCGGCCAGGGCCGAGCGCCCCCAAGGGGGGGGCGCTGTGCGGGAGCAAGGGGGGCAACAGCCCCCCTCCTCTCTTTCTCTCCCTGGACCTGGTTCTCACTCTCTCCTCTCTTTCTCACTCTATCTCTCTCTCTCTTTGCGTCTCTCTCTCCCTCTCCCGCGCGTCTCTCTCTCTCCCGCGCGTCTCTCTCTCCCTCTCCCGCGCGTCTCTCTCTCTCCCGCGCGTCCCTCTCTCTCTCCCGCGCGTCTCTCTCTCCCTCTCCCGCGCGTCCCTCTCTCTTCCGCGCGTCTCTCTCTCCCTCTCCCGCGCGTCTCTCTCTCCCTCTCCCGCGCGTCCCTCTCTCTCTCTCCCGCGCGTCTCTCTCTCCCTCTCCCGCGCGTCCCTCTCTCTTCCGCGCGTCTCTCTCTCCCTCTCCCGCGCGTCTCTCTTTCCCTCTCCCGCGCGTCCCTCTCTCTCTCCCGCGCGTCTCTCTCCCTCTCTCTCCCGCGCGTCTCTCTCTCTCTCTCTCCCCGTGCATCCCTCTCTCTCTCTCGCGCGTCTCTCTTTCTCTCTCCACGCGTTTTATCTCTCTCCCTTAGACTTTCTCTTTCTCTCTCCTGAACCCTCTCTCTCCTATCCTCACTCTCTCCCATGATTCTCTCTTTCACCTGCCCACTCTCTTTCTCTCACTTTTTCTCTGCGTCTTCTCTATTTGGACATGACTCTTTCAGAGCCGGCCACTCCTTTTGGTTTGGGGCCGTGCTCTTCTTCGTCGGCAAGACTTAGGACCGACCACTCCTTTTGGATTGTGGCCGCGTTCTTCTGCGTTGACACGACTCAGGGCCGGTACCCTCCTTTTGGATTGGGGCCGGATCTCCCTTCGTCGGGCGCAGCAAGGAATCTTGTCGGCGAGTGATTTTCCTCGCCAAGACTTTCCTAACGCGGATCTCACCCCGCGTCTAGGCAATCCCTTAACGCGCTCCGCGCGTTTCTGTATTGACGCGACGCAGAACCCTCGTCCGCGTCCGCGTTTCTCTCACGTCCGCACTTGAACGCAGATCTCGCGTCTGAGGCATCTATGCGACGCGAACCCCGCGTCTGCTACTCCCGCGTCTGTGATTCCCGCGTCTGCTATTCCCGCGACGCGACCCCCGCGTCTGCAACCTCCGCGTCTCACTTTCCAAACCGCGTCTCCGTGTGCCCTCTCTCTTCCATATGTTTCTCTCTCTAGGCTTCTCACTCTTTCTCTCTCCTCATAATTATATATTATTTTATGGCGCGTGCGCGAGTTCCATGGATTCCAGACTTTCGGCTTTCCGGGGATTTAGGCGAGTGATCTCGCTATCTTCTTGTCTTACTATTTTATTGGTTATGCGAGTGTCCTCGCTCTCGCCTCCATTTGGGTTTCCCCGCTTCGTCGGGTCGACATATATTTTATTCTATGTTTCCATGTATTTTGTATTGGGCTGAGTCCCTGTATCTGTGTATGGCCGAGTGCCAATATCTGGACATGTATTGCTCTGTGACGAATGCTTGTACTAGGGTAGTTTCCTTCTTGTCCATATACCATGCCTGTGATGTATTGTACTGCCTTATACCATACTTGGCTTCCGGACCCTTCAACCTCCGGTCACTCACTATCTCGAAAGAGAGGTGATTGGGACCGGCAGGTCTCTCAGTTCAGCCTCCGGTCCCTCACTGTCTCGAAAGAGGCGTGATTGGGATCGTCAGGTTTCTCAGCTCCGCCTGGTGAGCATGCTTAGCGCTCAGTGCTTTATTCACTAAATTCGTTTAGGCGAGTTGCTGCCGGATTCTCTACTCGTATCTTAATCCGAGTATCCCGGTAACCTCGCAGAACACATTAGTGTCTAAGCTCTGTTCGCTGCTTGTGCCTCCAGCTTGTTCAGCTCCGCCTGGTTATCATGATCAGCGTTCAGCACTTTACCACTAGATTCGTCTAGGCGAGTTGCTGCCGGATTTACCGCTCGTACTTCAGTCGAGTCGTCCCGGTAACCTCGCCAGACGCTCCAGTGTTAAATACTGTTTGCTGTCTGTACTTCCAGTTTGCTCAGCTCCGCTTTGTTGTGCTCAGCTACTATTCCACCACCGTGTCATTTCTTCATACCTGTCATTTATGCATGTTACTATTTAACACATGTATATCACCTGTCAACTGATTTGCTATCACCTAACACCTGACATGATACTACTGGGCAAGGTCCCTTGTTATGACATGACTTGCCACCGGATTAATATCAATCTCTTGACATGACTGGTTACCTGTCTAAATATCATCACCCTGTCATGCTATCACTTGACACCCAGCATGATATGCTTGACCTGTGATTATCACATTTACGGGAACCCTGCCTTGTTATCCTGTACTATGTACAGTGACCTGATATCCTGTATCATGATCAGTGACCTGTTATCCTGTATTATATACAGTGACCTGAACTCCTGAATTCCTGATCATGTCCTGTTCCTGTTATTCCCGTAAATTGATAATTAACCTAATAAATCATAAAAGGAACAACTTGTATTGGGTCGGGGGAAACATGCGGATATCAATATGTGTTCGTGTTTACAGTGGCTTTTAGGAATGTTGTGCAACTACATGTTCCGGTCTGACCTGTGGGCCTCCAGGGGACCGAGGGGAGAGCTGGCTCCCTCATTACTGGTACCATCATGATAAGGGCATACATAAGTCCCTCCTGTTTAGCCTTGCGGCTGGCTTCCGTTTCCATGCAACGGAACAATCCTGGGCCGTGGTCCCGGGTATGTACGGGACCCACTGTAAACATAGTTCGTTGATACCCCCGCTGGTTTCCAATAACAACCTTGCTTTACTCGGATGTGGATCTATGTGTGCTGGGACGCTAGTACACATATCTAGACATCAGGGTAAGACGAGTAATAATAAAGTGTCAAGATAATAACCGGCTCTTTAAGTTGTAAGTAGAGGTATGTGGAATGGGACGCATACCGAAGCCTGCGACTTAAACGGCTATGAATCTGTGATATGCCTCACCATATTTGCTTGTACTGGTTTTACATCGGATTTCCGGTTTTATGGTTATTATTATATTAGCTGCTCATGCTCTGCTTTATCCCTTGTATCCACCTGCCTCCTGTTCATTTTCTTATCATGCCCTGAGTGCAGTCTGGTTGTATGTGCTTAGATTATGGTGACATAAGATAAGGGTATATAGATGAGGGTTTCCTTGTTTGGATTATTCCTTCGACGTACTAGTCTTATGGAGCCGTGATCTGAAACCATACAATCAGATTTGCTCGCCCTCGGCTTTATTTGATTTATCGCTTTACTTATACTTACCCTTGTTCGCCACTTGGCTTTGTATCACCACTCGCCTGGGGAGTTTCATCTGACTCCCCTGGATCCTCATGTCCAGGTCATGGAGCTTGGAGCGTGTGGATTCTCCCAGTTGCTGATCAGAGTGGCGCAGCGGAAGCGTGGATCTCTAGCAGACCATTCAGAGCTCTATCCTTCCAGGCCCCCCTGTGAGCCTCTCGAGTTTTCCTTTTGTAAACTCGTGAGTGCCTGTGTACTGTTCATACTTGTACATCTCTTTGTAATCTCGCAATTGCGCATGTAAGTGATGTAATATTCATGTAATATTGGATCACCTCTGGTGATAACTTTGTAATTGTACTCATATGTTGGAATGTATAATGCACCACTTGCTTCCGTACTCTGATTCTTGCCTGTACTGATGCTTAGCGTATATACGTGAAGGTACTTCTGACTTGCGTATATACGTTGCAGTAATGTCTCCGTATCCGCCAGGAACGGGGCGTTACAGGTTGGTATCAGAGCTTAGGCTCTCACCTCCTCAGTACGTCCAGATGGCAAATTAATGGTAAAGGAATTTGCAACTGGAATACAAGAGTCTTGGTTATACATTCCAACTACAAGTGCAGAGTTATCTATTTCTTGACTATCTTTCCTTTGATTCCAAATTCATCCATATCCTTTCCCTGTTTTGGTTTTATGAAGCCTTATACTATTTTAAGATATGACTAGACTAGAGAGGTAGTGGCTGGTTCAGAAAGAAGCTATTATGTGATCTCTTCGGCCAATTCTATGAAGCTTGGTATTCTCCAGATCGGTCTTGATCTGGCTATCTTTCAGAAGACAGCATTTGGGATTCTTAATTATCGGTCTTCTTTATTATGCTCAGGATTTTCGGGTTTTCTTTATTACACAGCCACGACATCAGCAGTATTATTTATTGCACAGCCACGACGTCAGCATATTATTCAGCCGACTTGAGAGCCCTACCTATAGTACTTCATATCTTAATTGGTATAATTCCACCCTTGTCCCCTTTGTATTCAATTTGCCCCTTAACGAAATTGCGAGGACGCAATTTTTTGTAAGGTGGGTGGATTGTAATACCCCATTCCCAGAATACGTACTTAGTTGCGTATTCAGATTTTCCGATCGTATTTTTTCGATTTGTTTCCTGTATTTGTTTTGCTTTATGAATTCCTTATATGAACGTTTTGCCTTGGATTTGGATTCGTGGACTCGGAGTCAGCCCTAGTCTGAACCGAGGGCCCGATCCTAGAGTATTACTCGATTTGGATATTCTGGTAATCAGATTTGACCGATTTCAGTTTTGAATATCGTTTTCCAAATATTCTAGATTTTGTATGATTTTCTGGAATTTTCCTGAATTTAATTAAATATTTTCAAAACCGGTATCGGCCGGTGTCGCTGACCGCTTCCCGGATTTTAATCCACAAACCACTTGGAATTTCTCGAAGAGTCTTTAGACGATTCTTCTTAGAGTAATATTTCCTACCTAAATCCTTTTTCTAAAGATTTTACGAATTTATGGATATTCCACGGAGTCGGTAGATGACCGATTCCTGGATTTTTAATTCTCAAACAGTTAGGAATTTCTAGATGGTCCTTTAGACTTTAATTCTTAGAATCACATTTCTTATTTAAATACTTTTTCTGAGGATTTATTGATTTTATGGAAATTCCACCGGAGTCGGTATCGGCCAGCATCGCTGGTTGATTTCGGGACTATCGGGATTGAATTTCCAAATTCCGCTTTCACTTTATGTCTTAAAATCATATTTTCTTTCTTAAAACATTTTCTGGGATTTTTCAGAATTTATCAAAATCCGGCCGACCCGGGGTAGACCGGTATCGGCGGCTGACTTCCGGATTTTTAATTTGAAAACGGGATTTTATTTTGAAAACCGATTTCATATTATTCCTCAGGATGACGTTTTCTACCTCCGGGTATTTTTGGGGATTTTTCTGGAACAGTCGATTTCGCGCCCATATTATTATATTATTATTTTATTCTAATCCATTCTTTTCCTTCTTTCTTTCCTTTTTCTTTTCCCCACCAACCCAGCAGCCCACTCTCCCACGTGGGCCGCATCCCATCACAACCACCCCCATCACATCTCCATCAATCTCCCTTTTCTTTCTCTTTTTCTTTTCTTTTCCTTTTCTTTCACTTCTCTTTCCTTCTTCTCTTCTTCCCCTCTCTTTTCTCCTTCTTCTCCATGCATGACCGGCGACCAGCACCCTTCCACCTCCCAGCCGACCCAGCTCCGGCCACCACCTCGACGCCGGCGAGGGACCCCCGTCTCCGGCCAACTCCTCTCTCTTTCCTTTCCTTCCTTTCCTCTTCTTTTCTTCCCTCTCTTTTCTTCCCTTGAGATCCGGCCACGACCCTTCGCCGGACTCCTCCTCCTCCTCCTCCGACATCCCCGGCGGGGGACTGGCCGCCGCCGGCGCCATGCCGGCGGCTTTGGTTTCGGCCAGGGGGCCTCCCGGCCCCCTGTGCGTCCTTGTTGGGGGGGGCACAGCCCCCTCCTTTTCTTGGGGTGGCCGGCGCCACCCCAGCTCGGGGCGCCGCCGGCGCTGTGCCGGCGGCCGCGGGCAGCCAGGGGGCCCGCCTGGGCCCCCTGTGCGTGGCTGAAGGGGGGCACAGCCCCCCTTCTTCTTCTCTGCTGGAGGGGGGCAACAGCCCCCCCTCCTTGATCTGTTGAGGGGGCAATGGCCCCCTCCTCTTCTGCCGGTGGGCGGCGCCGCCCGGCGCCGCCACTTGGCCGCCGGCCAGGGCCGAGCGCCCCCAAGGGGGGGGCGCTGTGCGGGAGCAAGGGGGGCAACAGCCCCCCTCCTCTCTTTCTCTCCCTGGACCTGGTTCTCACTCTCTCCTCTCTTTCTCACTCTATCTCTCTCTCTCTTTGCGTCTCTCTCTCCCTCTCCCGCGCGTCCCTCTCTCTCTCCCGCGCGTCTCTCTCTCCCTCTCCCGCGCGTCTCTCTCTCTCCCGCGCGTCCCTCTCTCTCTCCCGCGCGTCTCTCTCTCCCTCTCCCGCGCGTCCCTCTCTCTTCCGCGCGTCTCTCTCTCCCTCTCCCGCGCGTCTCTCTCTCCCTCTCCCGCGCGTCCCTCTCTCTCTCCCGCGCGTCTCTCTCTCCCTCTCCCGCGCGTCCCTCTCTCTTCCGCGCGTCTCTCTCTCCCTCTCCCGCGCGTCTCTCTCTCCCTCTCCCGCGCGTCCCTCTCTCTCTCCCGCGCGTCTCTCTCCCTCTCTCTCCCGCGCGTCTCTCTCTCTCTCCCCGTGCATCCCTCTCTCTCTCTCGCGCGTCTCTCTTTCTCTCTCCCACGCGTTTTATCTCTCTCCCTTAGACTTTCTCTTTCTCTCTCCTGAACCCTCTCTCTCCTATCCTCTCACTCTCTCCCATGATTCTCTCTTTCACCTGCCCACTCTCTTTCTCTCACTTTTTCTCTGCGTCTTCTCTATTTGGACATGACTCTTTCAGAGCCGGCCACTCCTTTTGGTTTGGGGCCGTGCTCTTCTTCGTCGGCAAGACTTAGGACCGACCACTCCTTTTGGATTGTGGCCGCGTTCTTCTGCGTTGACACGACTCAGGGCCGGTACCCTCCTTTTGGATTGGGGCCGGATCTCCCTTCGTCGGCGCAGCAAGGAATCTTGTCGGCGAGTGATTTTCCTCGCCAAGACTTTCCTAACGCGGATCTCACCCCGCGTCTAGGCAATCCCTTAACGCGCTCCGCGCGTTTCTGTATTGACGCGACGCAGAACCCTCGTCCGCGTCCGCGTTTCTCTCACGTCCGCACTTGAACGCAGATCTCGCGTCTGAGGCATCTATGCGACGCGAACCCCGCGTCTGCTACTCCCGCGTCTGTGATTCCCGCGTCTGCTATTCCCGCGACGCGACCCCCGCGTCTGCAACCTCCGCGTCTCACTTTCCAAACCGCGTCTCCGTGTGCCCTCTCTCCTTCCATATGTTTCTCTCTCTAGGCTTCTCACTCTTTCTCTCTCCTCATAATTATATATTATTTTATGGCGCGTGCGCGAGTTCCATGGATTCCAGACTTTCGGCTTTCCGGGGATTTAGGCGAGTGATCTCGCTATCTTCTTGTCTTACTATTTTATTGGTTATGCGAGTGTCCTCGCTCTCGCCTCCATTTGGGTTTCCCCGCTTCGTCGGGTCGACATATATTTTATTCTATGTTTCCATGTATTTTGTATTGGGCTGAGTCCCTGTATCTGTGTATGGCCGAGTGCCAATATCTGGACATGTATTGCTCTGTGACGAATGCTTGTACTAGGGTAGTTTCCTTCTTGTCCATATACCATGCCTGTGATGTATTGTACTGCCTTATACCATACTTGGCTTCCGGACCCTTCAACCTCCGGTCACTCACTATCTCGAAAGAGAGGTGATTGGGACCGGCAGGTCTCTCAGTTCAGCCTCCGGTCCCTCACTGTCTCGAAAGAGGCGTGATTGGGATCGTCAGGTTTCTCAGCTCCGCCTGGTGAGCATGCTTAGCGCTCAGTGCTTTATTCACTAAATTCGTTTAGGCGAGTTGCTGCCGGATTCTCTACTCGTATCTTAATCCGAGTATCCCGGTAACCTCGCAGAACACATTAGTGTCTAAGCTCTGTTCGCTGCATGTGCCTCCAGCTTGTTCAGCTCCGCCTGGTTATCATGATCAGCGTTCAGCACTTTACCACTAGATTCGTCTAGGCGAGTTGCTGCCGGATTTACCGCTCGTACTTCAGTCGAGTCGTCCCGGTAACCTCGCCAGACGCTCCAGTGTTAAATACTGTTTGCTGTCTGTACTTCCAGTTTGCTCAGCTCCGCTTTGTTGTGCTCAGCTACTATTCCACCACCGTGTCATTTCTTCACACCTGTCATTTATGCATGTTACTATTTAACACATGTATATCACCTGTCAACTGATTTGCTATCACCTAACACCTGACATGATACTACTGGGCAAGGTCCCTTGTTATGACATGACTTGCCACCGGATTAATATCAATCTCTTGACATGACTGGTTACCTGTCTAAATATCATCACCCTGTCATGCTATCACTTGACACCCAGCATGATATGCTTGACCTGTGATTATCACATTTACGGGAACCCTGCCTTGTTATCCTGTACTATGTACAGTGACCTGATATCCTGTATCATGATCAGTGACCTGTTATCCTGTATTATATACAGTGACCTGAACTCCTGAATTCCTGATCATGTCCTGTTCCTGTTATTCCCGTAAATTGATAATTAACCTAATAAATCATAAAAGGAACAACTTGTATTGGGTCGGGGGAAACATGCGGATATCAATATGTGTTCGTGTTTACAGTGGCTTTTAGGAATGTTGTGCAACTACATGTTCCGGTCTGACCTGTGGGCCTCCAGGGGACCGAGGGGAGAGCTGGCTCCCTCATTACTGGTACCATCATGATAAGGGCATACATAAGTCCCTCCTGTTTAGCCTTGCGGCTGGCTTCCGTTTCCATGCAACGGAACAATCCTGGGCCGTGGTCCCGGGTATGTACGGGACCCACTGTAAACATAGTTCGTTGATACCCCCGCTGGTTTCCAATAACAACCTTGCTTTACTCGGATGTGGATCTATGTGTGCTGGGACGCTAGTACACATATCTAGACATCAGGGTAAGACGAGTAATAATAAAGTGTCAAGATAATAACCGGCTCTTTAAGTTGTAAGTAGAGGTATGTGGAATGGGACGCATACCGAAGCCTGCGACTTAAACGGCTATGAATCTGTGATATGCCTCACCATATTTGCTTGTACTGGTTTTACATCGGATTTCCGGTTTTATGGTTATTATTATATTAGCTGCTCATGCTCTGCTTTATCCCTTGTATCCACCTGCCTCCTGTTCATTTTCTTATCATGCCCTGAGTGCAGTCTGGTTGTATGTGCTTAGATTATGGTGACATAAGATAAGGGTATATAGATGAGGGTTTCCTTGTTTGGATTATTCCTTCGACGTACTAGTCTTATGGAGCCGTGATCTGAAACCATACAATCAGATTTGCTCGCCCTCGGCTTTATTTGATTTATCGCTTTACTTATACTTACCCTTGTTCGCCACTTGGCTTTGTATCACCACTCGCCTGGGGAGTTTCATCTGACTCCCCTGGATCCTCATGTCCAGGTCATGGAGCTTGGAGCGTGTGGATTCTCCCAGTTGCTGATCAGAGTGGCGCAGCGGAAGCGTGGATCTCTAGCAGACCATTCAGAGCTCTATCCTTCCAGGCCCCCCTGTGAGCCTCTCGAGTTTTCCTTTTGTAAACTCGTGAGTGCCTGTGTACTGTTCATACTTGTACATCTCTTTGTAATCTCGCAATTGCGCATGTAAGTGATGTAATATTCATGTAATATTGGATCACCTCTGGTGATAACTTTGTAATTGTACTCATATGTTGGAATGTATAATGCACCACTTGCTTCCGTACTCTGATTCTTGCCTGTACTGATGCTTAGCGTATATACGTGAAGGTACTTCTGACTTGCGTATATACGTTGCAGTAATGTCTCCGTATCCGCCAGGAACGGGGCGTTACATATCAGGACATGTAGTATTTTAGTTATTGGGATTTGGATATATCGGTGACTCAGATAAGATATATATCGATGACTTGAGGATCAGAGTAGATTGATAGGGAGAGACAGTTTATTGATATATTGAGATGGTGGTTTATTGAACCAGATTACTGATACGGATTGATACTTGATGTTCACGATGATTGTATTGAGATTGTTGGTTGATAGATTAGTTACTATTGTATTTTAGTGCAGATGGATGTGAGATATTGACCAGTCCTAAATTAGACTGTCCATTGAGCAGTATCTGGATTCGTTATTGTATAAATTTATGTTATTGAAAGTTACTGGAAAATATTGTTAGACCGTAACACTTTCATTGTTCTATTGTTCTACCGTTTACACGGTAATATTGTTCACATTGTTATTGTTACATTGATATTGTTACTGTTACTGTATCGTCCCTGTAATTGAAATGACATGGATATTGATTGTTATTAATAATAATGTAAATTGACAACTTATACTGGGATTGGGAAAATTGATGGAGGAGACAGCGTCTGTATTTTGGGTGGACCTAGGATACAGATTGCGCAGCCGAGATACGGTTCCACTGCAGGTTTTCGGGGGATGACTGACATCCCGTATTGTCCATATTGTCATTGTTATTGACACATTGTTATTGTTATTGATATTGACTACCTAGTAGGACCAGGTTCAGCGCTAGGTGATTGGGCCGTGGTTCCGAGTATGTACGGAACCCACCAAAAGCATGAACAATGTCTCTTCTATTAATTTCAATAAATTTAGGATATCGATTGACACGTGTAGTAGGCATAGTATGGGATGCGTCTATTACAGGTGGCAATTGGTGTTCGCTGACATAATAAATGTTAATAAATTGGCTATAGCATATTGTGACTGACTATATCACCTGACTGTACAGATATATCACTATGATAGACATATGACTATAACCATGATCAGATTTATATACCAGATTAGTGACATTGTTAGGATTCACATGTAGACATCAGTTGTTTATTCACAGTTGTGATAGTTGTCTTACATCTTTATTCATGTTGTTTTCATATATACTACAGTTCAGTTATTTATCATGTTATTAGTTTCTTATATCTGCAGTGTTTTTGTTATTACTTTATGCACATTGTTTATATGCACGAGCTTTTCCTTTACACACACACTCACTAGGTCGCTTTCTGACGACCCTGAATTTGCACATCCAGATATTGGACGCTTGTTTCTATTGTTCAGGTGTTCGATGAGATTGTACTCTTTGCGAGGAGCTGGACTCTCTCTGCCTTTTATTCTGGTATTCTTGCATTTTCTTATTCCTGTTATTATTCTTTGATTCCGGTATATCACCCTTAGCTTCTATTCTATTCCTTATTTCATTTCAGATCATGTGTAGCCTTTACATGTATTATTGCAGTGATCACTGATTATTATAGTTCAGATTTATAGCTTGCTCAGGTTACTTTTAGGTTTAGCGTGTATACGTGAGGTATAATCCTTGCGTATATACGTCGCCGACCTTCGTCGCGACTCCGTTTCCGTGTATTTTGGGAAGCAGGGCGTGACAGTTTGACCCGAACACAAAAAGATATGTTCGGCTAAAACAGGCCAAACAAATATTTGGTCATCATGGACCGAACACCCAAGTCAATGTGCGGTCATTTTGACCGAACAATTTCTGTATTGTGCAGCACTCGTTGACCATGGAGCCTACGAACCCACACCGATTTAAACTATTTAAAAAGATATTTTTAAAGTTAAAAATTTATTTTTCACTGTTGTGACCTGCATAAGTTGCTAGTTGTTTATCTGGGGCCATTACAAAATCAATGTGCTTTGATTTTTAGGGTTAGATTTAATTGAAAACTTCTAGGTTTTTATCAAGGTGAGGAAGAGTGGGGGAAGAAGAAGAAAGAGATTTATGTGTGTTAATCAATTTTGGTGGGTGTACTAATCAATTGGGGGTTGAGAAAATATAATTTAAGATACTTTTCAAGGCTATTTGTGTTATTTTATTAAGGACTAGAATTGTCAATATCAATTTTCCAAACTTTGGTGGGTGTCTTAATCAATTCTTTAGTGCCAATGTCCACTCCTCTTCCTGAAATATTCTTTTTATCTAACTTCTTAAAATTTTTACATAATCTCAAAAATACCCTTAAACCCCTTCCTTTCTCTCACACAACTCTTTCATATCTTTGTCCTCTCTCTCTCTCTCTCATTGCTTTCATCTCTCTCTCTCTCTCTTCTCTCAATGTTCTCCTCTCTCTCGCTCACTCGGCCGTCGATTCACACCGGGGACCCATGCTGACGATCCACACCAGCGATGCACGCGACGAGTTAGGTAATTTTTAGATTTTTGTTGATTTTGTAAATTTTGATGAATGTATATTAGATTTGTTCAATTTGATGGGTGTTTTTTAGTATTTAGGATTAATTTGTATTTTATTTGTTGTTAAGTTCCAAAGAAACACAAAGAAAAATATTGATTGTACCCCCAAAAACTGAAAAAATAGATCAAAGCTGGTTGGATTTCATCGTTTGTTCGGCTGTAGCCCCCCAAACAACTAAAATTTTGTTCGGTTTAATTCAACCAAATGAACAATTTGGTGTTCGACTGAGTTGGCCGAACAAGATTTTTTTGTTCGACTGACTCTGCCAAACAAATAATCTTTGTTTGGCTAGAGTCAGCTGAATATATATGTTTACAAATCCAACCGGTTCTTAATATATATATATATATAACAAGATTATTTTTTCTCCATCACAGGCATGGATACTGCAGGCCCCTCTAGAGTCTGTCCTACGGTTTTGGAAAGACGTCATAGACGGAATGAGTTTTCTTCAACCATTCCTGAGGCAGAGGATGATCCCCAAATAGAGGAGGGCGAAGGAGACGAGGAGTCGGAAGAGTTGGCCACGCCATTCCCGGGTGATCCGATCGATATTACACTGTCGCGGAGTTTTAAAACTCATATAGTAGTAGATATCTGGACCGGTGAAGTAAGAATTTGATTTTAATTTTTTTTTGTTGAATATATGACAAACCCTTGTTATTGTTTAAGTGCTAGCAACAATATTTTTTAGGAGAGAGAACCACTCAAATGCATCTCTCATGCATCAAAACTAAGTGAATGGGTGAAGGGTATCAACACACTAAATCAGTGTTTTGTCACTTATATTCACGAATCCGGCTTGCAATGGTTGAGAAGCATTCCATATCATAGGGAAAATCGGTTAGTTATCTCTGCATCAATCGAAAGGAGGCAACCGAAAACGAATAGTTTTCACATGCCGTTCGATGAAATGACCATCACACTGGATGATGTTCCCACACTTCTGGGCATATCAGTGCATGATCATTTTGTGAACATGCCCCAGAGAACAACCTATACCCACGAATTGCTTATCAACCTACTTGGTGTGTCATCTGGAGAAGCTGACGACGAGCTTGGTATGGCCCGGGGTACCTAAGTTCGATTGGAATGGCTCCGATAGAAATTCTATTGTATCACGGATGCAGACCCAGGCAGACTTATTTAGTGCGCTGTTAGAGCGTATTTGCTGTATCTGGTCGGCCGCACTCTTTTCTGCGATAAGAGTGAAACTAGGATTTCCACTGATTATCTAAAATTATATGAGGAACTCGGTCAGCTGTCAACCTTTGCACGGGGAATTGCTACATTAGCATACATGTATAAGCAGCTAGGGTATGATTTGAGAGATAGAGTGAAGCAGATTACTAGATATCTGCTACTTTGGAGGTATATTTAAGATTTTTACGCAGTTATCTAAATATTTGTATGAATATAATGTGATTTGATGAACAGGCATGAATCAATGAGCATTTTCCCACCTTTGTGCCCCTCATAACATGGGCTATAACAATGATATGCTGTGGGAGTTCATGTGAGAGATGAGTGGATCAGCGAGCACATCTTTGGAAAACTTGCAAGCAATCCGTGAATCACTTGATTGCTTGTGAGCGCATGAGGTAAGTTCTTTTCATAAGAAATTGTAATTTTTTTTGGAATGATAAGTATATTAACGTTTATTGTTTTCAATTCTAGGTGGTGCAAAGACCGTCATCCACTTGATCCCATTTGCTTTTTCAGCGGCTGTGTAAAGTGCATCATCGTCGTCGAACCCTATCATTCAGAACATATTCTTAGACAATTTTGGTAGGGTTCAAATTATCCCGCCCATACCACTCCTTCCAGAGAAGGTTAGAAGAAGGTCGACTGCAAATTGTTAGCACATGTCCCACAACTGGAACTATAGTTAATGGGAAAGGCGGCAATCCCACATGCTATCGCCCGATGAAAGGAACATAGAAGTCAGGTACCAATGGGATACGTAGATGGATATATGGATTGGTTTCGAAAGATATCTCATTCAAAATCCGTTAATAGGTCTTTGGCCCCTGGACATGCACGTGGTGAGGACATCGATGTCATTGTGCATGCACATGTAACATACAATTATTTCTATTTTAACACTGTATATTAATGGTTTCTTAACAAGGTTATATTTCAATGCAGAGAATAGCTCATGCTAGAGCAATTTGCGAGCATGTACTTCAAATGGAGCCAGATGGACAACACTCTGTGTCGACCTTTTACCGGACATTGCGATTGAGCGTTGATGCACTTGATGGCAATGAAACTAGCCATCCAAGACATCTGCACAAGATGAGCGGGCTCTAAGGATTGTTTAATGGTGAGAGCATAGATCAAAAGCTAGACATAACTAGTTTTTTTTTGAAATTGAGCAAGTTTATGTAAAATGGATTGTGAGCCAAATGTTTTTAAAAGAATATAAGCTTATGGACTTTTTTTATAGTTGTAAAACTTCTTAGATCTAACTTGAATTTCATAGTTAATTTCTTTAAATATGAACTATGTGTTTGTTGCATTTGTGTCCAAAAGAGTAATATTTGAGTTTCTTGCCCAATTTCATGTAGCAAGTATATATCACCATATAATATTTGATACTTTTACCCAATTTCATACAACAAGTATATGTCAATCTATTTTGAAAATAGGAAGTAAGGAGGAGAAATACAGTGAGAGTGCACAGCTCTATTCGATGATGCTTTGATGAATAACTCAGCTCTGTTCGGCATGCACGGGCCGAATAGGAAACATACGTTCGGCCATTAACAGTCAAACAGTACTTCTCTGTTCGACCACGGTCGGCCCGAACGTTTCTTCTCTATTCGGTCTCTGTCCACCAAATAGAGAAGTAAATTATGACAGCCTAGAAATACATATAAATATAATCGAAATTCATTTGTCTGTAATCATTTTCAGAAACTTCAACAGAAATCTTAAATATAATATAAATATATATAAAAAATCACAATCCAGTAACCAAAATTCACAATAAAAAATCACACCCTATTGAATCAAAATGAAATGTGAGCACAATCCTTAAATAAAATGATGTCATAATTCAATAAATATTGATTGTACCATCAAAAATATTAGAACTACTAAACAAATCACTATATATATGTAAACCATTTTTGTATGCAGTGTCCCAGCCTTCAGCAATTGGTAATCGATTCTCGTGCCACTTCTATGCCAACAGGGGTACTGGATATCCATTGCGTAGATGTACTTCAATGATATGGTTGTTATTGACAGAACTGATTATACTGAATAGGCGTGCAATAGGAGGAACAGGTTGAGTTCTAAGCGTCAAGAGACTCAGAGAATCCGCCTAAGAGAAAAATTACACCACATTATAATAAGAGGATAGTAAAAATCTCATATCAGGCATAGCCATCTACTTATTATATGGTGTTACACCTTCAAAGTGACTCAGTGAAAGTCTAATCTCCTCGACACACTCAAAACTGCCATATATGCCTTCGTATAAGTAGGATAAACATTCAATTCTACAAGCAAATCACGTCTGATTTGTCTCCATCCATTCTCGCCAAAACTTAACAAACCTGCAATGGCTTGATATCCACAGTTTTCATCAGCTTGCACATCCTTCACATATGCAATTCACATACACATTTATTCCGGAAATTAATCTAAGTAGTTTTCATCAGCTTGTACCCCCAATGAAGAATGTGCCCAAACAACCGACAATAATAGTAACAGAATTTAATATTTAAACAAAAGTAAAGCTTATTAATTATAAAAATGAAATTATACCTTTTCTTTGGTCGCTTTATATATTTGGAAGAAGTTAGTATCACATTCTGAGAATTGATATTGGCAACTATCTTGTGATGAAACAATCAATTCATTTATCATGGGTAGTCAGTGAGTCGATGCTTCATTTTTTGCAAAATTCTTACCGTATTTTTTTTCTTAAAAGCGGGTGCGAAAAGAGAGGAAGTACATGTATTAACTAACTCTCTTAACCTCTTTAACAAAATTATATGCTCGGAATCATTGGCAGCAGAAAAAGCTTTGGCTTATCATGTTTATCTTTTCTATCCATCGATTTCTTATATCATCTACCACTTCATTATCAAAAGGTGGATGATGATATATCTAATTTCTCCAATGTTTGTTACTCATATCTAATGACATAGGCATATTAACTTTGCCATACTGAGCCAACTCATGTGCACAAAATAGTCTGCGAGTCTTTTTCAATATGCACTTACAGGCTTCCTTATCTACACCATCGTGTTGCTTCTTATTGATTCCTCCACAATATTTTTCATAGTAGCAATGGATACAATACCACGCAGAAACTTGAACTGGGATGATCTAAAGTTGTGCAATACCACATTTACACTCATCTCGAATGAAGCTTTTATTCTTGTGTGTTGCATCCCAAAAGTGCACATATTTTGGCCCAACTAGTCTCGAAAGATGATCCCAGGTATCTCTTCAGCTTGGCAAGGACACTCTCAGCTCTGAAAAGTTAAGATAATAAAATGTAAGATAAATTTAAGATAACAAGATTATATAATAGATATATATAAATTACATGAAATCCAATATCATATTGATTTGTTGATGTATTTTCAAAATGCATTATCATGTCAATCCAACATTCGACAAAACACTCTTTATACTTGTCAATCCTTGTACTATTCACATATGCAAGTAACTTAGAAAAATCTCCGAAATCCTCATCAAGTCTACCAAACAATCTGCAAATCTGCCTCGATATCAATCATCATCATTATATTTCATTCTGATATGAATAAGTTAACTTTCTCTTTAGTCTCAAAGGTTTTCTTGCATTGAGCAAAAATAAATTTCTTATGTCATCTACACAAAAAATGACGAGAGACAGAAAATATTTTCTTTACAGTATCACCAGCGCTAAATCGCTATCAGCTACAAAATAGATGACATCAACCGATCATACATTAAGGCTTTCAGACTATCCAAACACCAACTAAAGTTGTCTTCTTGTTTTGCTTCCAAATATGCAAAAGCAACTGAAAAAGTCATTTTAGTGCTTTGTAATCCCAATAATCTCCATCGACGGTAACTGGTACCTGTTGGTTTTGTATGTGCAATCCATTATTGACAAGCAGGAAAATGCATGTAAAAACTCAATGCAAGTCGAGTGAGCCCAAAGAATATCTTTAACAGTGTCGATATCGAGATAACTTCATAAACCCTCAATATAAATATGTTCTAAAAGATTTTTCATTAGTTGCTGCATTTGCGATCTTCTGACATATTTTATAACTTTAAACTTCTTTCTGGCATTACAGACTTTCCTTATGGTACTCGCATTTTATTTGTTTCTTTATTTCAATGTATGCAAAATATCTCTTAGATGAACAACGCCCTTGGACATATCCACAACCAATCTCTCCCCTTCTTCAGATAATCTATCATTAAAAGAATGATCTTCCAAACGTTCTGAGGCGAAGTGGTTGTAGACAACACTTGCAACCGAAAGCACCCACCTCTCTTCGAGGACAACTCCATGCCTTATAATAGGAATGGACAATCACATTTTTTGGTATTAGTATTTTTTGATCATCGTTGCTCCAATGTATCTTCCACATTGAGCTTTAATTCTTTACCTTTATATTTTTCACTGCGTGCACAATTAATATGGAAATACTCTTTTTTTCTTTCCATTTATAGGGAGATTAGAATGTTTTATAATGATCATAGATCCATGTGACTTACCAACTTCTCGAGTCCATTTGATTAATGCCTCAAGATTTTGAAATATCTCATACGTGGTGAAATCTGCAATATAATCAATTTCTCATTATCGGTACTGTTAAAATAGGTAGAGGAATGTTTATGTACCATCAAATAAGATAAAAACAAATCAATATACATAATATTTTGTTCAGTTATAAAAAATGAAACTTAATAGAGATTTATAAAAAATTGTTCGACCAAATATGACCGAACATTTTTTCCCTATTTGGCCAAATAAATGTTTACAGTTCGGCCAAATTAGCTTAACAGGGTTTTCGAATATATTTGACTGAACTGATTACTTTTGTTAGGTCAAAAGTGACAGAATAAAAGCGAAAAACTTTTAACTTCGTTCACCGAACAAATCACGAACAAATAATGAAAAAATGAATTTAGAATAGTAAAAACTTAAAAAAAAATATTTCTAACAGTAAAAATTTCTCTTCATTGTTGTAATGCTCCCGGTAGTTAATTGTTTATCCATGTATTGTATTTTTTAGGGTTTTGATGATCTGTAAATTTTTAGGGTTTGTCTGAAGATACTAATCATTGACAATATTAATTAAATTGGTGGGTGTATTAATCAATAAGTGTGTGCATTAATCAATATGCAAGTCAAAATTTGTAATTTTAGATAACTAAAAGGTTATTTTAGTCTAATTTTTTTATAAAGGATTGTAATGATCTACAATTGTTTTTCAAAATTTAGTGTGTGTATTAATCAATTTGTTATGTGGCAATATCTGTGCCTATTTTCATCTCTCCTTTGTCTTATTTTTACTCCTACATTGAATCGACCAAAGATGAGCAGTGGTTTATGAAATCACCTAGAGGGGGGTGAATATGTGATGGCTAATAAATCTATGGCAAATAATTTAGAATTAAACCACAAAAGCTATCTAGCAATACAAAGAGCAAAATAACAATCCTCACAATCAAAACAAAGAAGCACAAGATATATCTGGCATATGATGATTAAGACAGTAGAAGCATAAAAGATATTAGAGGAGTGAGTTGAGTAGAGAAATAGAGAGAAAGCAATCGCAAATGCAATAATATGTTTCGAGGTTTGAGTCATTGTTCTACGTCTTCGCCTTCATCGCAATGAAAGATTTTCACTATTTTTTGATTCCACAATATCACCAGCTCCACACGTTCCCACAAGAACAACCGAACCCGCAAGTTCTCTCACTCGGTGCCGCAACACCTATAATCACGAACCTGTAAGCTCGTTTGAGGCCGCAACCTCTACAACTCTTGAATACATGAAGGAGAATGATCTCTCCTAGATCACCATAAAGAAAGATCACAATGTAATCCTATAACCAATGTAGGGGATTTGAAGCTAAGAGATTGAATGTGAGTGAAGCTTCGAAGTATTTGGATTGAAGAAACACAGCTTGAAAACTTGTATTTCGAATTTTGGCTCAAAGTTAAGTTCTTTTGAAAATCTTACTAAAACTCTTGAAAATCTTGAATAAAATACTTATCAAAAATTCTTAGAATTTTTCTACAATACCCCTGTTTACACAAAATAGAACCCAAAATAGCCGATATAGATTAACCTAGAAAAGACAAATTTTAAAGTATAGTCATTTAGGGTTAATCAGACTTTAAATAGTTTGTCTGCCGACCGACAAGTCGACCGCCAACAGTCATATTTCTAACCGTTGGGGATAGCGGTTGACCGATGGTCAATCGAACAACACCAAACAGAGAGAAAAGGCTCTCGTCGGTCGACCGGTCAGTCGACCGAGCATAAATAGAGAGCAAACTTACTCACGCGGTCAACCGAGCGGTCAACTGACGTGCACAAGTTCCACTTGTGTAAGTCTTTGCAAAATCAATCAACCGACAAAGCAAACAACTCTGTAAGTCGGTCGATCAACAACGGGCCAAAATTGATATAAGGAATTGTTTTGAAATACTCTTTGATTTTTCACCAAAATATTTTGAATTTCCAATACAAAACAAAGTTCATGTATATGTTGGCCCAAAGGCCTTCCACCCTAGTTTTGATGATGATTAACTCATGTAGTTATGTTTACTAATAATCTTAGGTTGTTTAAGTTTCAGATCATTAACCAAGATATTAGTTGGTGATTAGCTTCAACAAGGAGTTTAGAAGCTTTTCATGATGATTCCGGGCCAAAGCTTAAAGATCACACATTGCCTAGCCCATGGATGGAGTTTGGAGCAAGTCAACTTGAAGATGAAGATCATCAAGAAGACTTAGGTATCCATAGTTTAGTTAGTGTGTTTTAGATCCATACTGTAAAGTTTAGTATAGTTGATATGCTCAAGTGCTCAAACACACACGTTTTCATGTTTTGGATTTGGCTTTTCATGAATAGTAGATCAAAACAAGTTTACATGTTTTATATGTATAGTAGATGTTTTCTATTTATACATACATGGTTTAACTTGCTAAATAAACTTATTTAGATATCCCTATTCATGTTTTGAAAAAATCAAGTTTGATAAAAATACGAGTATTGGTTTTTGATAAAATTTGCAAGACTCAAAAATGAATTGATATGATTGATATATGTCTTGAAATTTTTATCACAAGTTTGTGTTTTCATATAAAATGATAAAACAATTTTTGGTGATTTTTAGAAGTGTTAAAAGATTTTTAGAAAAATATTTTAACATGTTTTTCTGACCCAGATTGTTGTTCCAGGCTTCAACAAAGTCGACTTGGTCCTCTGACTAGTCGATTAGGGGAGGAGTCGGTCGACCGAGCCGGTCGACCGACGTGCACAAATCTGTGCACGTTTGGAGGCACTGGGAAGGTCGACCGCTCCGGTCGACCGGGGGCACTTACAGTGCTCTCTGTTTGTTTCGGTCGACCGGGCCGGTCGACCGCAGTTGCCCAACGGTCATATTTCCGACCGTTGGCGGTCGACCGGGCCGATCGACCGTTGCCTGTCAGAGCTGCCAGCTCAGCTCTAACGGCTAGTTTTGTATTGGGCCTATATAAACCCCATCTCTTTGGGTTTTTGGCCAAGGTTTTTAGAGACAAAATTTTCAGACTTTCTCTATTATTTTAAAAGAGTTTTAAAAAGAGTTTAGTGCTTTAATCTTCCAATCTTTATTGTTTTGGGTTTTTGGAAAATCAAAGAAAACTAGGTTTTGGGATATTGATTTGATCTTTCATTTTCTATCTTTTACAAAAGATTTCCCAATTAGTTTTTCTTTGTTGCTTGTTTCCAAAAACACCTAGTTTCCACACTTGAGCTATCATACTATCCTAATCTATTAGGATTCTTGTTTTGTGGAAAAGAGAGAAAAAGAGAAGTGTTTGAGGTTAAGCCTTTAAGTTGTAAACCCTCCTTGCTTTTGTTGTATCCCTCTTTGGTAGAGGTTGATCGGAGTGGTATTGTGTTTGGATCCCTCTTCGGTAGAGGTGATTGTGTTTGTATTGGCTATGGGCCTTATCCCTCTTCGGTAGAGGTGGATTGTGGTTGTATAGCCTCGGTGGCTTTGTAAGGATTGAGAGAGGAGTTCGGTACTCCTATAGTGGATTGGAAATCCTACACAGTGGTGTAGGCGGGGATGTAGAGCAAGGGTGCTCGAACCTCGAAACATATCCGTGTGTTTGCATTTGATCCAATATCTCTCAACTCTCTCTCTCATTTATTTGTGCAAAGCATCATACCTCATTCATATCATATATTGCTTGTGTTGAGCATAATTCATATTGCCATATCATATCTATTTGCTTGTATTGCCTTGCATATTTCATATTGCTATATCTTGTATTTGCTTGGCTTGCTTGTGTGTGTGCCTAACTTATACTTAACCAACAAGAGCTTCACATAGCACCTCAACCCATTCAAGGGGAATCAAGAGGAGTTAGTCCAGAGCCCTTCACGGGGAATTCGGCTACACTTGTTGTGTTGTATTAAGTTTGTGCAAGATTTGCATTAGCTTCCGCACTTAGCGCACTTAGTTTTGCATTTAGTTCTAGATTAGCACTTACACCTATTCACCCCCTCTAGGTGTTTTTTCAATTGGTATCAGAGCCAGTGCTCCTGATACTTAGGCTTAACATCCTAGGAGTGAGATTCATTTGCTTGCTAATCTATTGTTTGCATTTGCTTGTTTGCACACATATAGTTTACCATGACTTTCATGACCCCACCTATGTTTGACCCTTCCAACATTCATGTTTGGAAGATTAGGATGACCGTTTATTTACAAACCCTAGGTCATAAAGTTTACCTTACCATTAGCAAGGAATCCTTCCTTAGTGATAGCAATCATATAGGGGCCAATGCACAAGCCCTTGAGGCCATTAGAAGCACTTTATCTAAAGATTATCTTTTACGTGTTCTAACATTAATTCCGCCTTTGCAGTGTGGAATTTGTTGACAACCACCAACACCTCCAAGCTTCAAGTGCCAATCCAACAAGAAGAGGAATCTAGTGAAGAATCCAATTCACAATGCTTCATGGTCTAAGGGAATGACTCCCTTGAGGTACACTCGGAAACTCCATTAGATAGTGATGATGATGCTAGTTCTTCAAATGATCATATTGATGCCCATGCTTTGAATGAAGAACTTTCTATTGTGTGTGAAAAACTAATAGAAAAATATAATTTGTTGAAAAAGAAAAGTCTAGGAATTGAACAAGAAAATAAGAGTTTGCATGCTAGACTTAACAATGTTTTGCAAGAGAAGGTTGAGGTCTATAATGAAAGGGATTTATTAAGATCTCAATTAGATCTTGCACTTAAAGAAAATGAATTTTTAAAGTCTAAAAATAATTGTGAAACAATTTTGAAGAAAAATGAGAACTTGTCTTCTAAAGTAGATTTTGTTTTAAAAGAGAATGTTGCTTTGAAAAACAAAATAATTTCTATTTCAAATGATTTAAATGTTTGTTTAGAGAAAATATTGTTTTGCAAAATAATATAGATGCACATGTTTGCCATGCTAGGGTAGTTTCACACACTTCACCTATTGCATGCCACACTTCTTCTTCTAAGATTAATGATGATATTTGCTTGCTTAAGAAGAAGGTAGATTGTTTGGGCTCCACTATGAGCCAATGTGCCATGAACCACACACGCTTGGAATCCTTGGTTCGAAAGAAACAAGTTCCAACTTTTATGCATGCACACCCTACACGGCATACACATGCTTCTCACGGACACACCCATCACCATATGTATGCTCATGTGTACACTTGTACACATTGTGGACGTAAGGGCCACCTTGCTAAATTTTGCTTTGATAGATTACATACTTCAAATTTAGCAAAGAATTTTGTTTGGGTTAGAGAAGGTACTAACCCCCATGGACTCAATAAGATATGGGTACCAAAGACCACCCCTCCTATTATTTTTGATGTAGGTGTGAGCTCTCACATGACGTGAGAGTGATAGCACCTTGGAGTGGATGCGTTCCAGACTTAAAGGAAATCAATTGGATGCATCACTTTCAAGGGAAGTTTTTTGGTGGAGAGGACCACCATGTTTTGGAGACAAGGAGAGTTGCTTCTTCGGTTTTGGTAACAATCCTTTACTCCCAACTTATTGTTTACATGCTTTCCATTTCATTGTTTATAGCATGTTTTGATGTCTATGGATTAGTATGTAAATACCATGATTATTAGATCCTTGACATACATGTATAGTATTTGAGACACACATGCTTGCATGAACCCATACTTAGTGTTCTCACTTTTGTTTAAGCTATAATGTACATCATGAATCTAATGCATGTGAATTTACATAGTAATCATGTCTTAGTTTTATCATGATGATTTTTATCTTGTTTTTGATGCTTCATGTTAAGATTACTTGTTTAGATGTTAGTTTTCATTAAGACTAGTTATATACTTGTTCATAGAATGGGCGACAAATAATTTATATATAGTTGGGCTTGATTGCTTATTTGAACCCATTAGATGTGCTAGTATTGTCTAGTTTTGATGATTCATACATTTCAAACTTGTATTCCATTTTTGATTTGTTTTATGAGTTCTCACTTCATGTATATGTTTGTATTGCCAAACTTTAAGATATACATGTATACCTCTTGAGTCATTTGCCTTTCATGCAAATCTTTATATGGACTCAATTGTGTTTAGGGATATGTATGTATACTTATTGTGTTGACAATTCATACATATACCTTGAAATGAAATGTGTTTTGCTGAAGATTTAGCTTTTCTTGATTTTGTGTTTAATTGTTTAACTTCATGTATATGTCTATCTTGTCCAAACTATTAGATATACATGTTTATCCTTTTGAGCCACGTGCCTTCATGCATATATAAATAGTGGACTCGTTGTGTTTTGGATATGTATGTATATTTTAATTTGCACTTGACATACATATGCCATGAAGATTAAATAAGTTTTGATGATTTTCGTGTTTTCAATGTTTAAGGAATAATTGAGCTTTATTGAATATTTTCATGATTATGATATTCACACTTTATTTGTACACTCACCTTTATTGCTTGCGCATGTTTTATTTTCATGAGTCATATTTATGCTTAATTGATTATGAGTGTTGACTATCTTGTGAATTTCATATTTTCATGATATATATTTGTTTTTATTCCTTGCTTGAAGGATTTCGTACTAGTTTAAAAGTTTTTCCATTTAACTAGTTACGGTATTCTTCATTTTAGTAGAGCTTTTTCAAACAAAGCTTATTTTCAAATCTATTTTTGAAAACCCCTACCATCCAAGGGAGGTTGGATGGGAGATCATGGTCATGTATGTTTTAAAATGAAAATCATTTAAAACTTGAACCTTGATTGGGTGGTAGATTATATGAGTTATACCATGCTTTTATTGTTATGTCAATTGGTATCATTGAACTCTTTCAATTGGTATCATTTTGATCTTTGTGTATACTCATATGTTCATTGTGTATGTATATTTTCAATTGGTATCATCTATTGGTGATTGGTGCTCATTCTATTTCATACACATATACTTGTTTTAATTTGTGCTTAAGATATAAATTTTTCACAAAATCTTGTTTATGCTAGTGCTTAAGCTTCAATTTTGTTTCAATTGATTACTTTTAAATTGGTATCAAGCCCATGCATCTTTTTAGTTGGTATTTTATAAAGGGGGAGAAAATTCAATTTTGTCTTTCAATTGGTGATTCTTCAATTGGTATTTGTTTCCCACTCCCTTACTTTATGATTGAAAATTTCATATTGGTATTATATGTTTAATATGAAAATTATTTACAATTGGTATCAAAATTTTGTTTAGACATTCAAAATTTATTATGTTTAATTTCAATTGATATCAAGATGTTTCATGTATTTTTGCTTAAAATTGGTATCTAAAAATTTTTGTTTTTAAGAAAAATACAAAAGTTTTGATTTGTATTGACTATATCCATATAGATTCATGATGAGTGTATCTTGTATTGAAGAGCTTAACATCTCTTCTTTATGTGGTACACGTGTGTAGGGGGAGCTTCACATCTCCTCTTATGCATTACATAATGTGTGTTATGTGAATTAGGGCTTAACATCCCTCTTTCATGTAATGCATATGTGTAGGGAAGCTAACTTAGCGTCTTCCTCTTCATGAATGTATATAGCATATAACATCTATTGATCTTTGTTTATTTTCAATTAATATCAAGATGCTTCATTGACATATTTATCTATTGATATCATGTTGTTTATAGTCACCTCTTATTGACCTTGTTTTTGTTCTAGACAAAAGGGGGAAGAATATTGTTTTATTGTTTTGATTGACTTAAAAGGGGAGAAAGATTTTTACCACTCATTTATTGTTTGGATTGTTTAACCCCTTCTTGATCTTTTTGTTTGACAAAAAGGGGGAGAAAAATTTGTTTGATTTGATTTTACTTTGTTTACCCCTTTGTTGATGATTGACAAAAAGGGGGAGAATTATTTGAGAGTTTAACATGTTTTTAAATACATACTTTTGTTTTTGCATATATTAAGTTTTATTGGTATCTAGAGCATCTAGTGTTTTGTTAATGTTTTATTAATTTAATTGGTATCTAGAGCTTCTAGAATATGTTTTATGCATGTTGATGCATACATGTTTATATGCATACTTGTGTTTAGCTTTCTCATGATTAACAAATAAACAATAGATATGCATATATGTTTTGTTTTGCAAATGTATGGAGATATGAACTTGATGACTTTTATGATTATTTGACATGTTGTATTTGCATACATGTCATACATTTGCATACATATTTATGAGCTTCATTGTCATATATTTTTATTTGTTTATGCATGAGTTAAGGGGGAGCTTCTTTGAAGCTTAACTTTAATCCATGCATATATAACTCCATGAGTTTTGTCATCATCAAAAAGGGGGAGATTGTTGGCCCAAAGGCCTTCCACCCTAGTTTTGATGATGATTAACTCATGTAGTTATGTTTACTAATAATCTTGGGTTGTTTAAGTTTCAGATCATTAACCAAGATATTAGTTGGTGATTAGCTTCAACAAGGAGTTTAGAAGCTTTTCATGATGATTCCAGGGCCAAAGCTTAAAGATCACACATTGCCTAACCCATGGATGGAGTTTTGGAGCAAGTCAACTTGAAGATGAAGATCATCAAGAAGACTTAGGTATCCATAGTTTAGTTAGTGTGTTTTAGATCCATACTGTAAAGTTTAGTATAGTTGATATGCTCAAGTTCTCAAACACACACGTTTTCATGTTTTGGATTTGGCTTTTCATGAATAGTAGATCAAAATAAGTTTACATGTTTTATATGTATAGTAGATGCTTTCTATTTATACACACATGGTTTAACTTGCTAAATAAACTTATTTAGATATCCTTATTCATGTTTTGGAAAAATCAAGTTTGATAAAAATACGAGTATTGGTTTTTGATAAAATTTACAAGACTCAAAAATGAATTGATATGATTGATATATGTCTTGAAATTTTTATCACAAGTTTGCGTTTCCATATAAAATGATAAAACAATTTTTGGTGATTTTTAGAAGTGTTAAAAGATTTTTAGAAAAATATTTTAACATGTTTTTCTGACCCAGATTGTTGTTGCAGGCTTCAACCAAGTCGACTTGGTCCTCTGACTAGTCGACTAGGGGAGGAGTCGGTCGACCGAGCCGGTCGACCGACGTGCACAAATCTGTGCACGTTTGGAGGCACTGGGACGGTCGACCGCTCCGGTCGACCGGGGCACTTACAGTGCTCTCTGTTTGTTTCGGTCGACCGGGCCGGTCGACCGCAGTTGCCCAACGGTCATATTTCCGACCGTTGGCGGTCGACCGGGCCGATCGACCGTTGCCTGTCAGAGCTGCCAGCTCAGCTCTAACGGCTAGTTTTGTATTGGGCCTATATAAACCCCATCTCTTTGGGTTTTTGGCCAAGGTTTTTAGAGACAAAATTTTCAGACTTTCTCTATTGTTTTAAAAGAGTTTTAAAAAGAGTTTAGTGCTTTAATCTTCCAATCTTTATTGTTTTGGGTTTTTGGAAAATCAAAGAAAACTAGGTTTTGGGATATTGATTTGATCTTTCATTTTCTATCTTTTACAAGAGATTTCCCAATTAGTTTTTCTTTGTTGCTTGTTTCCAAAACACCTAGTTTCCACACTTGAGCTATCATACTATCCCAATCTATTAGGATCCTTGTTTTGTGGAAAAGAGAGAAAAAGAGAAGTGTTTGAGGTTAAGCCTCTAAGTTGTAAACCCTCCTTGCTTTTGTTGTATCCCTCTTTGGTAGAGGTTGATTGGAGTGGTATTGTGTTTGGATCCCTCTTCGGTAGAGGTGATTGTATTTGTATTGGCTACGGGCCTTATCCCTCTTCGGTAGAGGTGGATTGTGGTTGTATAGCCTCGGTGGCTTTGTAAGGATTGAGAGAGGAGTTCGGTACTCCTATAGTGGATTGGAAATCCTACACGGTGGTGTAGGCGGGGATGTAGAGCAAGGGTGCTCGAACCTCGAAACATATCCGTGTGTTTGCGTTTGATCCAATATCTCTCAACTCTCTCTCTCATTTATTTGTGCAAAGCATCATACCTCATTCATATCATATATTGCTTGTGTTGAGCATAATTCATATTGCCATATCATATCTATTTGCTTGTATTGCCTTGCATATTTCATATTGTTATATCTTGTATTTGCTTGGCTTGCTTGTGTGTGTGCCTAACTTATACTTAACCAACAAGAGCTTCACATAGCACCTCAACCCATTCAAGGAGAATCAAGAGGAGTTAGTCCAGAGCCCTTCGCGGGGAATTCGGCTACACTTGTTGTGTTGTATTAAGTTTGTGTAAGATTTGCATTAGCTTCCACACTTAGCGCACTTAGTTTTGCATTTAGTTCTAGATTAGCACTTACACCTATTCACCCCCCCCCTCTAGGTGTTTTTTCAGTATATATTTGAGGTTCAAATATGTGTGATCTTAAATCAACACAAAAGGTAAAACATAGAACTTGTTTTTTAAATATTGAAATTCCTTTTCAATAATATACTTTTCAAAAATCATGAATCTAAATACCATTTTTCAAAACAATCTAAACTTTCAAAATTCTTTTCAAGAATTTAGAAACAAAACACAATCTCTTGTATGTGTGTGATTCTCTTGAGCAATCCAAACCTCTGTTGTTTTGATAAATCTAAATCTTACATTGTTTAGTAAAGAAAAATAATTTTGCAACTTTCTTGATCTTTTTAACTTGACTCTAATCTTGAGTGCTATGTGAGAACTTGATGTTTGAGCTCTTGTTTCACTTTGCTGTTAGCTTCAAAACTTGTGAGCCTTTTGGAGAAGCTAAGTATAACTAAAAACTCTTTTTATACCTGTAACTTAAATAAACAAAAATCATTAGTACAAATAACTTCATGAGATTATCATCATCAAAACTAGGGTGAAGGCCTTTGGCCCAACAAGCTCCCCTTTTTTATGATGACAAAGCTTATGGTGTTATTTTAAATAAATGTGAAAGAGGCTTCTAGTGAAACTCCCTAAACACATATATAATTGGAATAGGTAATTTAAGTTTAATGCAACAAGTAAAGCATATGTATAGGATTGTTATCATGTAAGCTCTACGCATAACATTTATGCATACAATGATCTAGAGATTTAAATTGATATGCACAAATAGTTTCCTCCAACCATTGATTATTCTCTAATTTGCATAATTTTCATCACATTCCCATATTATTTCATGTAAAATTCTACTAATAAAACCTTACTTGCTTGATCCTAGGTCCATGGTGTGCAAATGAAGAAGAAGACCTTAATCACCATTTAATTGGTGATTAAAGACATACCAAGTAGCCATTGACATTAGAGTGAAGATTTTGTCAGTCCAGGGCATCAAATCACGAATCCAAGATATCATGGCGTCAGAAGACAGATGGGACGGCACGCTGCCCGAAGCCAGACGCGCGCCGCCTTGGCAGGGCCACGGAAACGCGGCCCAGGCCGCGTTTTCGCGGCCCTTTGGGCGCGCGCGCGCCTTCGCTTTGGGCCACGTGCTGTCCACGTGGCCCCCTTCCCCTGGTGCCTATAAATACCCCCAAGGGTCTTCAGTTGGGAGATATCCAGAGCTTTAGCAAGTTTTTGTAATCTTATTTTTAGGTTTGTAGTAGTTGTTGTTGTTCTTCTTCTAGTTGTTGTTTTAGCCATTAGAGTGAAAGAGAGAGAGTGTGTAAGTGTTGTATTGGAAGGGTGACAAGCTAATACAAGTACTACTTCTCTTCCTTCTTTTCGTTTACTTGTCTTTGCCATTTACTTTTACTTCCTTGTTGTAGTGTAACTTCCTTATTCTTCACTCCTTTTCTTTTACTTTGTTGTAGTGTAACTTTCTTTCTTTAACTTTTCTTTTCTTTTGTTTTCTTGTAATGTAACTCCCTCTCTCCACTTCTTTCCTTTGTTGTTTCTTTTACTTTTATGGCTAACTAACATTTCATTAGCATGGCTAACTAACTACTAACCTACTAATTTCTAACACTTGATTGATAACCCAAATGAGTCAATAGTATCAAACAAGCCTTGTGCAAATAAGAGCTATGACATCTTAAGACGAGGGTTCTAATTCTAATTTACCTACAAGTATTTACTTTCTTATACTTCATGCTTAATGAGTTTGATGATCTATGAGTTGTGTACTTTACTTGTTATTGTAAGTTAGAGACTTTTCCTTTTAACTTTGCCGATACTAATAGTGCACTCGAGTCTTCCCTTATTCTCGCCTTCTATCGGATCTTGATAAGGGAATGTCCGAGTTTTTGTCGTGTAAAGCTAAGTTTTAGGATGAACTTTCACTCGATTTCCACGTGAATAGTTCCAATGCACAAGGGTTATGTTCGCCTATGATCCATCGTGAGGCTATCTTCAAAAAGTTAAAAATTAATGGGAGCACTTAGTAGGAGGTTATCCATACATTTTTATAACTAAGAAAAAATCCACTTTTACAAATCACCAAAATATTTTCCAACAATTCTCAAAAACAACTTGTTTTCACTTTTCAATTCTTTATTTAGAAACAATAACTTTCTTTCTTCTTGAACTTTGAAGCCGCATCAAGCTTCCATCGCTCTCCCTCCTTGTGTATACGACCCGTATAGCCACTTTGCTACTATGGAAGAATCGCAAAAGCAGTAACATCAACCCATACTCTTTTTACATATTTTTGTACTTGCTTTTTGCCGATCAAATTTTGGCGCCGTTGCCAGGGAGGGAACGGCTTTATTGTTCACTACTAAAGATTGTTCTTTTGTGTGTAGGAGAAGTACCAAGGAGCTCATTATCATGGGAAGCGAAAGAGGTAGCCAAGGACATTGCGCGAGGATTCATTTGCCCTCAGAAAAATTTGTGTAAAAGCGAGTTCTTCCGATTGAAGTACTAACAAACTCGTTTGCAGGGTTGCCGAAAGCTGCTAAAAAAAATTGCTTTCTAAATTTTTAGTTTCCTTGGATGCTTCACCTTTATGCATGTATAATAAACTCAGTAGAAATTCACTTGTTGCTTAATTGAAATTTGGATTAGACTTTTGCATTTAGGGCACGTGTCTATTTCAATTCATTTCAATTTCTGTTGAAGAGTGCTAGAGAAAAAGTACGTGTGCATTCATATAGAATAGGACCAACATTTTGAAGTGATTTACCGCTTTGAATGTTACCTTGTTGTGAATAAACTGTACACTTGCACAATTGACTTTAAGGGCAAAACCAAAATAAACAAGATAAGGTGGGGATTTCATCACCCTTCCTTAGCCCAAAAACCATCTCCAAGTGCACTCACACTTTCCCAAGCCTTAACTAAAAATCAATAGACGTTGGCCCTAGGGACATCTCGGACTCACTAAGAGATTAACCAAGGTTAGAAATTGCAAGAACTATACTCCTGCAAAATCGGTGTCTAAGAAAAGTGGATTGAGAGGTAAAGCCTCGAAAGCTCTGTGGTTTGGCGTAATTAGGCCCGTGGCTCCACCCGGATACCTCCCCCCGAGCTTTGCCCTTTTCTGACCGATTAGCTTGTAATCGGGTTCCTGCAACAACCTTCCCGGAGAATCGACAAGTTAGGAGTCGTCTAGGTCCAGGTACCTTAGACTAAGGCTTGTGGTTATTTTTCTTTCTTTTGTTTGTTTTTTGTTCTTTTTTGATTGTTTGTTGTCTTCACGTTGTTTGTGGTGTGCTGTATGCAAGAGTGGGTGAGCGATCCGTCAACTTCCAGATTAACAAGAAATACTTCTCTACCCTTGCAACCAGAACCGGTGATGGTGTCACTTCAGGATAGATTTTACCCGATCAGAACCTCACTTCCATCTTGCATAAAACTTCTTGAAGCAAACGGAAATAACTTCAAGTTAAAGCCCCAATTCATTAACACTCTTCCCAAATTTCATGGTTTAGAATCGGATGACGCATACTTCTTTGTTAGGAAATTGAAGAAGTATGTCTCATGATGCGTATACCCCAGGTAGGAGATGATGCCGTTAGGTTACGTTTCATCCCTTTTTCCCTAAAGGAGCTAGCTAAGAAATGGTTGTACAGCTTGGCAGCAGATTCAGTCACGACATGGGATGATTTCGTCAAGGCCTTCTTGAAGATTCTATCCAATTCATAAAACTGCCCTCATTAGGAAGAACATTATGCAGTTTAGGTAAGAACCGAGCGATCATTTTGGAGATACTTTGAGCGATTCAAAGATCTCCTAGCTCAGTGCCCTCACATGGCGTGGAGAAATGGCGTCAGTGCCAGATTCTCTACGATGGTCTAGACTATCAGATGAAAACCCTTTTGGAAACCATGTGGTCAGGGAGGGTTCTTGCAGAAGGATGAGAATCAGGGTTGGGATTTATTTGAGGACTTAGCTGAGAAAACCCTGCAATGGGAGCCAGCCTCGGAAAAACCTAGGAATTCACAATCTATAGCTTCAAGAGGAGGGCTCATATCTCTAGAATCATCCATAGATGCCGAGGCTAAGACTGCTACCCTAATGAGAAGGATAGAGGCTCTGGAAATAAAAGAGCCTGCCAATGTTAACCAGATCAACCCACCACCAATTCACAATCCGGGTTGTTCATATTGTCAGGCACCAAACCATGTCTTTGAAGAGTGCCCCATTTTCCATGCCCAGCAAGTGCCACCGGAACACCTAAACGCGGCTTATTCACGGCCGCCGCACAACCCTACTCACAAACATACAATCCCGGCTGGAGAAATCACCCCAATTTCTCCTGGGCCCAAAACAATCCTCTCAGGCCTAATTTTTCCATCAATTTTCACCATCCTACTCTTCCACCAACTTTTCCCAGTCAAGCCCCAGCTTCCTCCTCCCAAGGCTCACCAATGGAAAAGAAAATCAGTAAATTGGAGGAAAGCATAGAGGCTTTCTTAAAGTCCTAAGCTGCTTTCATGCAGAATCAGGGACAAACTCTGAACAATCATTCACAGGCTATATCGAGATTAGAAATGCAGGTGAGCCAGTTAGCTAGCTCTCTAAGTGAAAGACCAAAAGGTACTTTGCCTAGTCAGCCGCTAGTTAATCCAAAAACCTCCAATCAAGCATATGAAATTCAGGATCTATCGATCAACCAGTGCAATGCTTTTCACACACTGCGATCTGGAAAGAAGATAGACAATCAGGTCTACCAACAGAAAAGTTCAGTCCATCCTGATCCCACTCCAGCCTCCACCTCTGCTAGTTCCTCCCAATCCGCTCCACAAACATCTGACGAGGACAAAACTGCTGAACAAGTTCATAAGCCTGTAGCACCCTTTCCCAATAGGCTTACGAATAACAATAAGAATCGGCACATGGAGAAAATGCTAGAGACGTTCAACCAGGTCAAATTGAATGTGCCACTTCTTGACACTATCCAACAAGTCCCGGCTTACGCCAAATTTCTTAAGGATATGTGTACAAAGAAGAGAAAGATCAATGTGCCAAGAAAATGTTCTTGGCAACCAACATAAGCGAAATTCTGTCTGGTCCCATTCCAGTAAAATATAAGGATCCCGGATGTCCCACCATTTCCTGCACCATAAGACAGACCGAAATCAGTAGAGCACTTCTTGACCTGGGAGTAAGTATCAACTTGCTCCCTCTCTCAGTATACCAACAACTTGGGTTGGGTGAGCTAAGCCCAACTCGACTCACCATTCAGCTAGCTGACCGATCTGTGAAGATCCCGAAGGGGGAAATCATAGACGTCCTTATCCGGGTTGGGGATTTCATTTACCCCGTTGACTTCATTGTGCTTGAGACCCAACCTGTGTCCAATCTTAGGTCTCAAACTCCCATCATCTTAGGGCGCCCATTCCTTGCTACAGCCAATGCCATTATTAACTATAGGAACAGGTCCATGCGATTGACTTTTGGGGACATGACGAAGGAAGTCAATGTTTTCAATCTTGGAAGACAACCTAGGGATGTCAATGATCAGACATTTGAGGTCAATTCTATTGAAAACCTGACCAGTGAGCATGAGGAAAGCATGGAGACAGAAACTGAGGCAGAGTTTGATCTGGAGGCTGAGAATTTTAACTTAGACCAGATCATAGATTCAGCAGTGGATTGGGCATCAAGCCCCAGTGTACCCCATCCTAGGATTAAAAGCCCAGAGATTGCCTCCAATGAAGAAACACCTTCCCTAGAGCTAAAAGCCCTGCCTGAACGCCTCAAGTACGCCTACCTGGGCGGAAAGGACACCTTGCCAGTCATCATAGCATCCCACCTGACTGAGCAACAAGAGGACAACTTAATGTCAATTCTAAAAAGACATAGGGAAGCCATTGGATGGACGATGAAGGACATCAAGGGAATAAGTTCAGCTATAGTGCAACATAGAATCCATTTAGTCGATGAAGCAACCCCTAGGAGGGACCCACAATGCAGGCTTAACCCTCTCATGCAAGAGGCAGTTAAGGCTGAAATTCTGAAACTATTAGATAATGGGATCATTTATCCCATTTCTGATAGCCAATGGGTTAGCCCTGTTCATGCGGTCCCAAAGAAGGCTGGCTTTACAGTGGTAGAAAATGAGGAAAAAGAGTTGGTACAAACAAGGCTGCCTACCAAGGTTCGTGTTTGTATCGACTATAGGAAGTTGAATGCAGCTACCCGTAAAGACCACTTCCCGCTACCCTTCATCGACCAAATGCTGGAACGTTTGGCTGGACATGAGTACTACTGCTTCCTAGATGGTTACTCAGGATACAATCAAATCCCCATTGCTACAGAAGACCATGAAAAGACAACGTTCACCTGCCCATTCGGAACCTTCGCTTACCGACGCATGCCCTTTGGATTGTGCAATGCACCCGCAACATTCCAATGGTGCATGCTTAGTCTTTTCTCCGACATGGTAG
The DNA here is from genome assembly GCA_038442645.1 of Agave tequilana. Classification (NCBI taxonomy): domain Eukaryota; kingdom Viridiplantae; phylum Streptophyta; class Magnoliopsida; order Asparagales; family Asparagaceae; genus Agave; species Agave tequilana. The sequence goes on along the minus strand of JAVJIF010019351.1, from coordinate 42,606 downwards.
AATGTTTTCTTGAGATTTTCATGGATGACTTCTCCATCTACGGAGATTCATTTGATCAGTGTCTTCATCACCTAGAGTTAGTGCTACAAGATGCAAGGAGAAGAACCTAACTCTAAACTGGAAAATGTCACTTCATGGTGAGACAGGGGATTGTCTTGGACCATGAGATTTTGAGGAGAGGCATAGAAGTGGATAAGGCTAAAATAAAAGTAATTGCTAAGCTTCCACCACCAAAAGCATCAAGAATATTAGATCCTTTCTAGGGCATGCTGGGTTCTACCGACGGTTCATAAGAATTTTAGCAAAATCGCTAGGCCCTTAACCAACCTGCTCGCTAAGGACGTGCCCTTTGATTTCAACGATGAATGTTTCAAGTCATGGGGGAAGCTTAAACAAGAACTTATTTCTGCGCCTATTATTTCTGCTCCTAATTAGGCCCAGCCATTTGAAATCATGTATGATGCATCTGATTTTGCTATTGGCACTGTTCTAGGACAGCGCATCGATAATAGGCAGCACGTGATTTACTATTCGAGTAGGACCTTGAATGACGCCCAACAGAACTATACAACGACTGAGAAGGAATTCTTGGCCGTTGTCTTTGCGTTAGAAAAGTTCCGGCCTTGTTAGGTTCGAAGACGATAATTTTTACGGATCACTTAGCTCTAAAATACCTCATGACCAAAAAGGAAGCAAAAGCCCGACTGATTCGGTGGATCCTGTTGCTTCAAGAATTTGACTTAGAAATTTGGGATAAACGAGGTATAGAAAATGTGATCGCTGATCATCTCTTATGAATTCTGAATGCACCAACCATCCAAGCTCTGATCAACGAGGATTTCCCAGACGAGCACATCCTAGCCATTCTTAAGGAACCCTGGTATGCGGACATTGTTAATTACCTTGCCACGGGACAATTACCTGCTGACTGGACAAAGCAAGACCAATACCGCTTCTTTGCCCAAGTATGGTACTTCTTCTGGGAAGAACCGTATCTTTTTAAGTATTGTCCCGACCAAATTATTAGACGATGCATACCAGAGGAGGAACAGAGGAGCGTGCTCAGCTTTTGCCATGACCTTGCATGCGGAGGACACTCCGGTCCCCGCAAGACTTCAGAGAAGGTTCAACAAAGTGGGTTCTACTGGCCCACTTTGTTCAAAGACTCATATCATTTTTGCAAGTCACGCGCAAATTGTCAGAAAATTGGGAAAATTTCAAGAAGAGACATGATGCCTCTGAACCCGATCCTTGAAGTTGAAATTTTTGATGTTTGGGGTATCGATTTCATGGGGCCATTCCCCAATTCCTTCAGCAACCAGTTCATTTTGGTTGCTGTAGATTATGTCTCTAAGTGGGTAGAAGCTGTGCCAACAAAGACGAATGACAACAAAGTGGTTGTCAAATTTCTTAAAGATAACATCTTCTCCCAATTTGGCACCCCCAGAGCGATAATTAGTGATAATGGATCACATTTCTGCAATAGAGTTTTTGAAGCTCTGCTGCGAAAATATTCCATCAATCACAAGTTATCTACTCCGTATCATCCCCAGACAAATGGGCAGGTCGAAGTCACCAACCGACAGATCAAGTTCACTCTGGAAAAGACTGTCGGACAAAACCGAAAGGATTGGTCAGTTAAGCTCAATGATGCATTGTGGGCTTACCGCATTGCTTTTAAGACAGTTCTGGGGATGTCTCCTTATAGAATCGTATTTGAAAAAGCCTGTCATCTGCTAGTAGAGTTAGAACACAGGGCCCTCTGGGCCATTAAGCAACTCAACTTTGATCTGACCAAGGCCGGTGAACTTAGGAGACTGCAAATTTCAGAATTAGAGGAGATACGGAATGAAGCCTTTGAGAATACCCGAATCACCAAGAGTAGGACTAAACTTTTCCATGACCAAATCATAACCCAAAAAAACTTTACACCGGGAGATAGGGTTCTGCTGTATAACTCTAGGCTTCATATTTTCGTGGGGAAGCTAAAAACTCGTTGGTCGGGACCATTCATTGTGCACACTGTTTTTCAACATGGTGTTGTGCTTATTGCAGACCCTAAGAACAACACGGAATTCAAAGTGAATGGGCAAAGACTGAAGCCCTTCTTGACTACTGAGCCTATGACTCCGGATGATAGTGTGCTGACTCTTTTTGTCCCGTCATACACCTAACCACCACAATTATAAAAATAAAAAAAATTTGTTTATATGCTTAACCCCTCAACATTCTTTTGACATTTCTTTAGCCTATTCGCACTTGGATGGCCCGAGTCCACGAAGACGGTGACATCATTTCTTCACCCTATTTATTACCTTTGCATTTACATCTTGCATTCATTAAGGACAATGCATTAGATAGGTGTAGGGGGTGCTAACACTTTTTCTTTTTTCCTTTTATTCTTTCTATTTCTCCTCAAAAACAAAAAGATTGAAAAGAAATTTCATACTCTTTATAAAAATACCAAAAGATTGTAGAAATTATGGGAACCTTATTAATGAATCTTTATTTTTGCCTAAATAAACAAGAAAGATTGATTTGACTAAAAAGTTAGAAGAGATAAGGAAAAATAACTCATACCTTTTATTTAACCTTAGTAGAATATGCATAACCCACACACACATGCTTGGGATTTAGAGACACAACTCTGAAAAAAAAAGCTGGATAATTGTGCCTCAAGAAGCATGATTACTCACACCAAAAAAAAAATTATACAATAATATATAAATAAATCTTGATTTCCTGGCCTACTCCACTTGTATATTTGACCTGAAGGGTGTTTTTCCACCTGGTGCCCTAAGACCATCTAGTTTGGGAGTCATCGGTTTGATATGTGCTACATAAGTGAAGTAGAAAGCCTAATGGAACTAAGAATAATAAGTAAATATTAATAAAATTAAATGATATTCAAAGTTGAGTTAAAAAATCCTAAGCACATCACACTTACACATTATGCATATCTATCTAAAGCAAAATAAAAGAATGAGTTAGAAGTACAAGATCCTTTCTAAATTTAAAGAAAAACCATAGTTTCTTCTTTTATGAAGGCTAAAGTCTAAGAGGACTTATGAAGGTTAAACCTAATTCTTACATCCTTCGGTCATTTTTACTTAGATGATTGAAAGTTCTTTTTCATGACAAAATTTTTTTCTAACAATTAACTACTTTTCTTTACTTAATGGATTTTGTGGGTGCAATCCACTGAAAACCCTCAGGAGACAACACTCCTCGTCTAGGGGAACCAAGAGGTTTAAAGGCTTGTTGCACATGCTCAGTGCAATCGTGTCACCTGCGAAAGTGGTGTAATAATGTTCTCATTTTTGTTTTGCTCAGGATAAGCAAAAAGATAAGTGTGGGGGTGTGATTAGTCTCTAATTTTGCATAATTTTCATCACATTCTCATATTTATTTCATGTAAAATTCTACTAATAAAACCTTACTTGCTTGATCCTAGGTTCATGGTGTGCAAATGAAGAAGAAGACCTTAATCACCATTTAATTAGTGATTAAAGACCTACCAAGTAGCCATTGACTTTAGAGTGAAGATTTTGTCAGCTCAGGGCATCAAATCACGAATCCAAGATATCATGGCGTCAGAAGACAGATGGGACGGCGCGCTGCCCGAAGCCAGGCGCGCGCCGCCTTGGCAGGGCCGCGGAAACGCGGCCCAGGCCGCGTTTCCGCGGCCCTTTGGGCGCGCGCGCTTGCGCTTTGGGCCACGTGCTGTCCACGTGGCCCCCTTCCCCTGGTGCCTATAAATACCCCCAGGGGTCTTCAGTTGGGAGATATCCAGAGCTTTAGCAAGTTTTTGTAATCTTGTTTTTAGGTTTGTAGTTGTTGTTCTTCTTCTTCTAGTTGTTGTTTTAGCCATTAGAGTGAAAGAGAGAGTGTGTAAGTGTTGTATTGGAAGGGTGACAAGCTAATACAAGTACTACTTCTCTTCCTTCTTTCTATTTACTTGTCTTTGCCATTTACTTTTACTTCCTTGTTGTAGTGTAACTTCCTTATTCTTCACTCCTTTTCTTTTACTTTGTTGTAGTGTAACTTTCTTTCTTTAACTTTTCTTTTCTTTTGTTTTCTTGTAGTGTAACTCCCTCTCTCCACTTCTTTTCCTTTGTTGTTTCTTTTACTTTTCTGGCTAACTAATTTTTCATTAGCATGGCTAACTAACTACTAACCCATTAATTTCTAATACTTGATTGATAACCCAAATGAGCCAATAGTGTCAAACAAGCCTTGTGCAAATAAGAGCTATGACATTTTAAGACGAGGGTTCTAACTCTAATTTACCTATAAGTATTTACTTTCTTATACTTCATGCTTAATGAGTTTTGATGATCTATGAGTTGTGTACTTTACTTGTTATTGTAAGTTAGAGACTTTTTCTTTTAATTTTGCCGATACCAATAGTGCACTCGAGTCTTCCCTTATTCTCGCCTTCTATCAGATCTTGATAAGGGAATGTTCGAGTTTTTGCCGTGTAAAGCTAAGTTTTAGGATGAACTTTCACTCGATTTCCACGTGAATAGTTCCAATGCACAAGGGTTATGTTCGTCTATGATCCATCGTGAGGCTATCTTCAAAAAGTTAAAAATTAGTGGGAGCACTTAGTAGAAGGTTAGCCATGCATTTTTACAACTAAGAAAAAAATCCACTTTTACAAACCACGAAAACATTTTCCAACAATTCTCAAAAACAACTTGTTTTCACTTTTCAATTCTTTATTTAGAAACAAGAACTTTCTTTCTTTTTGAACTTTTAAGCTGCATCAAGCTTCCATCGCTCTCCTCCTTGTGGATACGACCTGTATAGCCACTTCGCTACTACGGAAGAATCGCAAAAGCAGTAACATCAACCCACACTCTTTTTACATATTCTTGTACTTGCTTTTTGCCGATCAACCATCCAACATCCATCCTTCCAAATAAAAAGATGCAATGGATGATCATAACTGAAACCAAATATAAAAATGCAAACCAACCATTGAAACCAAACAATCACAATAGGTTAACTCAAAATAAAAACAAAAATAAAACAAGTGACTAACATATATGGAGATGTAACAAAGTGCTAAATATCTCATAAATTAAAGCGATAAGTTACATCACAAAATCATATCATAAATCATACCAAAGTCACAAAGCCACATAGTACCAATATTACAATCCATCACAAGCCAAAGTTTTTCACAAAGTCACCAAATACAAAGTCACCAAATATTCGAGTTTAATACATAACCAGAGTATTGAATGATCATAACCAACACACCGAAGCACACAGAAAATAACTCCCTAGAATCTCCAGATCTCCCAAGCTTCTTCTCCCCTTTTTGTCAACATCTAAAAGGTGAGAAACAAGGAACAACTCACTCATCCCCAATGAAATCCTGATCTGTAGTGTAAAGTGGAGTGTCGGCTCATCAGCAAATGGACAGTACATGCCAACAGGCTCTGTGGGAACTAACCAGGGCTCGAAGGGAGGACCCTCGGCAAGAAGTAGATGAGTGTAACAAGTAGGCATGGCTTGAGGCCACTCATGCTGAGCAAAGGAATAATCCATGCAAGCTTTATAATATCGCTGTGAAGAACAAACATAAGTAAGAATATTCCTAAACTCATCCTGATTAGACAAAGTCTTAGCTGTGTCCTCTGAGTGACTCAGGGACAAAGCAATCATCTGGTTCATCAGGACAGAGTATGGATCTGTAGTAGATGAAGAGGAATCAAGAGCAAACTAAGGTGATCGTTGAGAAAGAGGGGGCTGAGCATGCGCGCAAGTGCTGGATTGCATCATGTTCAAAATAATACGGTCAATATCAACAGAAGGAGGATAGGCAGTCTCGCCTGAGATGTCAATTTTAAATATCTGAGAAGATGAGTAACAATCATCCTATAAAGGAAATTCCTTCTTCAAAATCATGAGGTGCTCAGATAACATGAAGTTAATGCGGGGCTTCAGGATATTAACTCTAATACCTTTCAAAAGGCAATAGATGAGAAGTGGTGCACTTCCCCGAGCATGGCTTTACTCACCTGATTTAGGAAGTAGATTGAAAAATACAATCTTAGTGAGAACTTGGATCGTGAGTGTATAACACTTCATCTCCTCATTCTTCGCTAAACCTGGATTATCATCATGAGCTTTTCGCTTTCACTAGACTGATTGGACTGTGCAATAATTGGGAGGCAGTGAGAGCAGTCTCACCGACAGGAAACTCAAAGTCATCGAAATCAAGATCAAAGATATTTGTAGCCTCGCAAGATAAATGAAGCATTCTAGGAAATTCTTCAAGGGAGATGTTATTGTCAAAATCTTTAACACGAGAGTGGATGATATTACTACTGACGTATAGGTTAGAATAAAACATATAGACAAGTTAGGGGTACACTTGCTCTTTGATTGTGACAAGAAATTCTAACAAATTGGTTCTAAGGATTTGAGCAAGGTTGAGGTGCTCGAAGTCGGCGAACACCAGTGATCTCCCTGAAATTATCCACTTTTTGCAGAGGATGAATTGTTTAAATTTAGCATTCTCTGAAATAAAGGGGCCATGGGAAGAGGATTTGGGTCTAGAATCATTTTTCTTTGATTTTTTCGGGCTTGTCATGCCGAAATCTCTTTCCAGACATGATGTAGTATGAAAATAGACTGAAAATTTGAAGTAAAAAATAGTGAAAATTGAAATAGAGAGGGATTGAAGGAATATACCCAATAGAAGTAGTAATTTCCTCCACAATATAATTTCAAATGTTGAACCCAAGTGTTGTAGAAAAAATATTGAAGGGATTTAAAGAGAGATGGATGAATTTTGAGAGAGAGGTGGATGGGTTTGGTGAAGAGTTGGGAGAGAAGAGGGAAAAAGGTGTGAGAAATGAATCTAGGGTTTTGGAAAATAGTCCTTCAAAGCATTAAACTAACTATCGATTGACCGGGCAGTCGATTGACCCCAGTGTACTGTGGTTCTGTAGTTCACTGCAGTTGAACGCGTGGTGGGCTAACAAAACTCGAGAAAATTGCATACTCAGTGCATCCTCAGTTGATCGACATGAAAAACTAATAAGTCCTGACAAACTTACTCGGTCGATCACAAAAATCATTAAGTCCCGACAAACTCACTTGGTTGACCGGGCGATCAATCGGGATGAGAGTTCAAGCCTTCTCAGTTCTCAGTCAACCGTGTGGTTGATCAGGATTGCCCCAAACTCAAAAATTTTGAAATTTTTTGAAATTGAAGACCAGATTTTTATTAAAAGCATTGAAATAAACTTGTTAAAATCCTACATAACAGATACAAATATTTTGAAAGATAATTTATTCCAGCAAAAATTCATAAGATAAAAATATATTGATATTGTACTGTTACTATTCACTGTACTGTTATTGTTCACTGTCATTGTATTATCCCAGTAAATCTAAGTAACATGGATATTAATTGAACATGTAACCCCTCTATCCTTGATGTACGTATCACAGTATCAGTGCTCGATACAATGTATAAAGTTGATTTGACCTTTATGGTAGTCAGATTGAGCCAATTTCAGTTTCAAATATTATTTTTCAATATCTTAGATTTTTCAAAATTTTCTGGATTATTTTGAAAAATCTCTGTAGTCGGTGGTTGACTGATACCGATAATCGGCTCTACCATTTTTAATTCATAAACAGAGTAGCATTTTGGGAATCTATTTTTACATTGTATCTTAGAATCATATTTTCTACGTTAGGACATTTTTGGGGATTTTTCTGAATTTATCAAAAATCTAACCAAATCGGTGTCGCCCGGTATCGGCGATACACTCCAGGATTTTTAACTTGCAAACCGAACAAGATTTCTAGAATCTGAATTCATATTTCCCTCCGTATATCATTGCCATCTTACAAAATTTTTGGGAACTGTTCGGAGCTAGCCAAATTTTTACCAAATAAAATAATATTATTTAAATAATATTAAAAATATTTTTTCGCTTCCTTTTCTTTTTCCCTCTTCTTCTCCATTTCTCTGGATTCCTCCCCCACCGACTTAACCTAACCGCCTTACCCTACCGCCTTCCTCTTTTCCTTCTCTATATTTATCTATTTCTCTCTCCCCCTTTATCTCACTCTAATTCTCCCTCTCTCTAATTAAGTTTCTCTAAGTCCTCTCTCTAATTAAGTTTCTCTAATACCCTCTCTCTTTCTCTACCCTCTCATCTCTTTTTCCCTCTCTCACTGCCCAGTCCAAGCCAAGGGGCAGTCTTGACCCGCGCCCACGGCCAGACGGCCGGTGGCCGCTCGCCGCCGTGCCCCCGGCCAGGTGCCACCGCCCCCAACCGCGCCATCCCCTCCCCTCTCCTTTTACTCCCCTTCTTCTTCTTCTTCTTCCTCCTTTTCTTTTCTTCTCCTTCATCTTCCTGTTTTCCTTCTTCTTCTTCTCCTCCTCCTCTTTCTCTCCATCTCTTTTTTTCACCATCTCTCTCGTTCTCTAGGCGTCGCTGTCGGTGGGGCAACACCGGCGAGGCGGCTGGCCCCCACCAGCCTTTGCCCCCTCCCTCTCTCTCTCTCTCTCTCTCACATTGGGCACGAACCCAATAACTCACAAACCCGACCTGTTAGCCCTGTAACCCAATAGCCCATCATTTATATTAATGGGTATGGATTATGGATCTAAACCCAACCCGTTAGCTACCCAAACCCGCATCCAAAACCACATAAGGTAAATTTACATAAACCCCCTGATAATTTATCATATGTACAATTGAGATATTTTTATTACAAATTTAAACCCTTTATATGGTTTCTAGTGTTCAATCGATATCTGAAGTATCTGGACTCTGAATTGGACGATTCTGGAACCGTTGCGATCGTGAGAAAGAGAGATACCTTCCCATGTCTAGTTCGTGAGTGCTTTTCTTTTATAAATTATATTTTATTGTGTTTAATGAAATTGGTTGACTTCTTCATTTAATAAATCTTGATTATTGGTAAATCATTATAATTATTAATTATAAAATGTAATTGTTGGTAAATCCCTATAATTAAAACAAACATGATTGTTCTTTAAATATCATAGATAACATAATCATACTTTATTTTATTACCTGATTTATTATAAAATGTATAGGTATATATGGATGATTGTTTAGTTATCGAGATTCAGAAGTTAATAATTTTCACAAGTAAATTAGTCAATAAATTGATAATTAAAATAGATAATTATGTATAATAATTTAGTGGTACCTACCGTATTAATAACATAGTAATCGTTATTATAATTAGAAATATTTGACATTCGAGTGGATGATATAGCCACCCTTACCTTATCCTGTCACATAGAATACTGTTATCTCATGTACATATATCACCGTTACACAGATACTATTACACATAATACTATTATTTCTTATTCATATCCTATTGATACATAGATACACCAATTCACTGGATACCGTCATTTCATATATTGGTATCATCGTTACATGGATGCTTGGTACACAGTTATATCATGTTCACAGATCACTGTTACATATATTCACCGGTATACATGCATTGATTATTTCTATATTCTTGTCATATGGATCACCGTTCATATTACATGTATTCTTGTTACATGTATATTCCTATATTCCCATTACACGATTGTACCCCGATACTGATATTGATATTCCCGTTACTGGGTACGTGAGCTGTTGATATGCGATGTGGGGAACTAAGTGTCACGTGGATCCAAGTCACGAGGGCCACTTCTAGAATCTCACATCTATTATTTTTCATTTCTCATTATCTTGTTTTATGCTATCAACAGAGCTCATGTCCTGTTATCATGTTACACATACCATGCACTGTACTTGTTCTTGCTACGCTGTGTACTGTAAAGATAATAAAGATAACTTGGAGATGGGGGAGACTTGACGGTTGGTTAGATTAGGTGGATGTATTGGATCCACATTGTTAGTCCCACTGCAGGGGATGATAGTGTTGGCTACCGATTGTATATAGCTTCATGAGCTCCTGCTTACCATTCCTGCTCCCCTCTTAGCGGAGGGCCCTGGTCTCAGCAGCCAGAGGTCTGTTTAAGGCCGTGATCCCGGGTATGCACGGGATACACCTTACCCGATAAGAGCTCCTTGACCATTGGATTTTCAAGTAACATAATAAACTGGTATAAATAGTAGTGATGTCGGGAACGCTTGTTATTTAGTCACTCTCTCGTTCGGATCATGGTACCCATATGCCATGTTTGGATGGAATCCTCTGGGGTGCGGGCTCCGTTATGAACTGCCAGTAGTATGGAAACTAGAGAAGATTGATTAAAATACTAGGCGGTACTGATTGTTATTATTGTATAAATCACATGACATGCTCGACACATGTATATTATTGCCCCTTTATATTTGTTACTATTCCTGATATGTTATCCACAATCATGTCACCTGTATACCTTGTTACACTTTCTTATATTTGTTACATTCCATGTGGTAACACACTATGCATGGACACATATATTCTGCATTGCATATATTCTGCTTTATGTATACCTTGGAGACATCATTACTGTATATGCATAACACAGTAGTATAGTTATATTGCATACTAGACATCTGCATGTTCATGTCTATCGTGTCACCACTATACAACATTATTTATTATATAAAATTGGATACTATTGTAGACATGACCCGATAATAACATGCTAGGTAGTGATGGTATTAAAATATGTTATTTTTATATTTCTACTGATTCTTAAATTTCTATTATATGGTCACTGATACATTAACATGTATTATATATTATTATCTTGCCTGTATTACTATAGTACATATTACTGCTTCCTTTATTTTATCACTCACTGGGTCACTTTCTGACGACCCTGGGTTTGCGTGCCCAGGTTGAAGATATGGGCACCTGAGATTTCCCGAGATATTAGCTCAAGACTGTCACTCTTTCCTATTCATCGGTATCTTTATTATTTGTTTTTATTTTTTTATATATCCATATTTTTCATATTTATCATGATCACTAACCTCTTTCTGTAGGTATTCTTGTACTTATTTAATGCTAGAACTCTTGTATATATGAAGGTTATTTCCTGTACTGAGGCTTAGCGTACGTACGCGAGGGTTTTTGCGCCCTGCGTATGTACATCGCCATAGCGTCCCTGTACCCGCTGGATCAAGGCGTTACATAGTGGTATCAAAGCCTAGGTTCACACCTGGTATGGGTAACCACCTGGGTCAATGCTCATACTCTTACCAACAGTACAATCAGATTCAGATTAGAATTCATCTGTATCTGAATTTAGGAATTTCAACTATGAGTACAAGAATGCCATTTCATTAAAAATTCATTCAACTCTATTCTATTCCTTAATTTCTACGGTAAACCAGAATAATCTGATTCCCTTCTCGTTTTCTCTTCGTCTTCCAATCCTTTATCTTTAGTTCACAACACTAATTCTCCACCCCGTGTTCACTATTGATATCAGAGTAGCGCAGCGGAAGCATCAGCGGCCATAACATTCAGGCTCCATGACTGTAAATATTGTTCTCCAATCTGACTGAAATTTCAAGGGCGAAATTTTGTGTAAGGTGGCGAGAAATGTAACCCCTCTATCTTTGATGCACGCATCACAGTATCAGTGCTTGATACGATGTATAAAATTGATTCGACCTTCTTGCTAGTCAGATTGAGCCAATTTTAGTTTCAGATATTATTTTTTAATATTTTAGATTTTTTAGAATTTTCTGAAATTTTTTAGATTATTTTGGAAAATCTTCGTAGTCGGTGGTCGACCGATACCGATAATCGGCTCTACTATTTTTAATTAATAAACAGAGTAGTATTTTGAGAATCTGTTTTCCCATTGTACCTTAGAATCATATTTTCTATGTTAGGGCATTTTGAAAATTTTTCTGAATTTATCAAAAATCTGGCCAAACCGGTGTCGCTCGGTGTCGATGATACACTCCAGGATTTTTAACTTGCAAACCGAACAAGATTTCTAGAATTTGATTTAATATTTTTCCTCCATGTAATATTTTCTATTTTACAAAATTTTAAGAATCGTTCGGAGCTAGCCAAATTTTTACCGAATAGAAAAATATTAATTAAATAATATTAAAAATATTTTTCTCTTTCTTTTCTTTTTTCCCCTTCTTCTCCATTTCGCTAGATTTCTCCCCCACCAACTTAACCTAACCACCTTACCTCCACCGCCTTTCTCTTCTCCCCCTCTCTATTTATCTATTTCTCTCTCCCCTCTGTCTCACTCTAATTCTCCCTCTCTATTATGTTTCTCTAAGTCCTCTTTCTCTAAAGTTTCTCGAATACCCTCTCTCTCTCTCACTCATCTCTTTCTCCCTCTCTCACTGCCCCATGATCAGGGAAAAATCGTGCACGTAAAGTATATATTTGGAAATCAAGATTTAAAATGTGTGCATTGGCTTCCTCGATACTTCCGTTATAGCATAGAGGCTAAACGGGTCGAATCCACATGGGCGGGAAGCGATAGAAGCTTTACCGGAATGTTCATGTGTATGTTAAAGTTTCTTCTATGTTTTAAAGAATGAAAAGAAAACAAAACAAAGAATGAAAAGAGAAGTACGGTGAAACACAAAGAAGTGGGAAACATAGAAAAAAAATATATTTGTGATTTTTGGGTAGTATTTCTAAAACAAAATGAAAAAGAAAGAAAACTCATGGCTACTAACTACTAATGACTCCACCAACGTGCTAACCTCTTAGTGATAGTTGCCTCACATGTATCATTGGCCATCACTCCTTGGTTCAAGAGCGTATCAAAGCATGACCTATATGCACTAATCACATCCAAACTCAACAAACAAGTGCAAGCTACACTTAAACCATCAAAACTAAACAAGAGTAAGATGGAGTAAAGTAACGTTAGTTTGTTAGAGAGTAGGATGTTAGAGTGTTAGAATCCATCATCTGAGCCATCAATGGCTCTTGCAAGAGCAAGGCCAAGTAGAGGCTATTAGATTCATGTGAATTATCAAGTAAGAAGTTAGACTAGTTAGTGGTTAGTAGTTAGTTGTCATGAGAGAAAAGATTAGCAAAACATGTATAAGGAGTTAGAGAAGAAGCAAATAGAGATAAACGAAGAACTTTTCATAGAGTGTCACCCTCTATTACAAGAACTTTCTCTTATATTCTATGATCACACTGTTTCCTATTACATGATCTATCAAAATGAAAAATACAAAAGAAGAAGAAGAACAACTTATCTAAACTACCCTAAACTACAACATGGAGAAGAAACTACCCTAACTCTCTGTATTTCTTTTCTCTGAAGAACCCCAGGGGGTATATATAGGCATCAGGAGAAAGGGGGCCAGGGGACAACCCTGGTCCAAAGCATGGGCGCGGCCGTGCCCGTACGACCATGAAAATGCGGCCCAGGCTGCGTTTCCATGACTCTTATAGAGCCGCGCGCACGGTGCTCGCTGCCGCGCGCTGTCGCGTCTGTCCCCTGTCGGCTGCAGGTCCAAGTTTCTGGTTTTTGGCCCCTGTTTCTGTCGAATAAGCTCTCCAAAGTCAATGGCTATATTATAGGCCTTTAATCACCCATTAAATGGTGATTTAGGGTCTTCTTCTTCATTGCACACCATAGACTTAGAAACATGCAAGAGAGGTGTTATTAGCAGAATTTAATATTAAATAAATGTGAATATGTGGTATGAAATATGCAGTTTTAGAGACTTATCACACCTCACACTTATTTTTTGCTCATCCCGAGTAAAACAAAAAACTAAGAAAATTATTACACCACTTTCATAGGTGACGCGATTGCACTGAGCATGTGCAATAAGCCGTTAAACCTCTAGGTTTTCCCTAGAGGAGGAGTTTTGTCTCCTGAGAGTTTTCAGCAGATTACACCCACAAAATCCATAAAGAAAGAAATTATATGTTAGTATTTTAAAAACGCATTTTGAAATAGAGAAAAGTGTTGAAGTATTTTTGCGAGAATATAAGTGATCCAAGGTCTAACCAGAAATTATTTTTCCTTAAACTAAGTCGAAATGCAAAATCTTGTTATAAATTAAATGTAAGAATTTAAAATTGAATTGAATCTTTGACCTTTCATAAAACTCTTAGAAAAATATGCACTTTGTGAACTGTGAAGATTTTTGGGATATTGACTCAAACTTTCATGCCATTTATTTATATTGTTATATATATCTATATTATTTTTTTCTTTTTTTCTTTTTTCTTTTTCTTCCCTTAGTTTTCTTAGGCTTTCTTATTTACCCAGGTAGTTAGCCTTTAGCCGGTGACTCCCTAATCAGATGATCTTAGGGCACCAGATGAGAAAACATCCCTCAGACTTAAGGACTCGAGTAAACAAGTCCACAAAACTAAAGGGGCTTATTTTTATTTTGTCCACCATTTTAGGTGTGAATAATTACGCTTCCTGAGGCATAATTACCCAACTTCAATAAGTGATTTTTATTATCATTATATATATTTTAATATATTTTTTATGGCATATTCAGTCTTTGTTTCAATCCCAAAAATTGTGTAAGTGTGAAGTGCAAAAATCTAAGGCAAAAAATTCAAGATCAAATTATCTTTCCAATCTTACTTTCTTATCCTAAAATTTAAAAAAGATCTATTATTTTGACTCAGTTTAAAATTTCATAATTTGAGGTCTTCCTAATTCTTAAGATAATCTTAATTTTCTTAAAAATAAATCAAAACTATTTCTCTTATTTCAAAAAGTTCTGTAAAGAGAAAAGAAAAGAGTTTTTATAAAATAATTTCTAATAAGAAGTGTAAAAGAAAGAAAATTTAAAACTAACTATGTTAGTAAACCCTCCCCCTCACTTATCTCATGCATATCCTCAATGCATCATGACTGTGTATATACATGAAACAAATAGGAAGAGAAGGAAAATTACCTCATGGTGATGGCTCCGGTAATGGTCTGATTAGGCTAAGCGCAGCTACCCAATCAGGATAATGTGGATCTTGAAGGAACGTACCAACGACCTCTCTAATATGACTCAATAAAAGAATGATTGAGTGAATGGTCTTATTTAAAAGTTTATCCCCATCTAATTTCCAATTTTCAAAAATAATTACTGAGTCATTTCTTCAACAGTCTTGTCCAACAATGAAGTGTGATTTTGAGAGTTGATTGATTTGAACTCAAATGGAACAGGAATAAAAATTTATACCGACTCGAGAATTTGACTCAGGTCAAGTCGAGGTTCAAAACAAGGACTCAAAATTAGCTCAAAAATGGGGCCCAAACCAATGAATTGATGTTCACACACTTTCCCCAACAATGAAGTGTGATCATAAGAGATTGGTGATTCAATTTCACGGTGTACTGGTACAGGATTCAATGTTGACTCCGAAATAGAGAAAAAATCTGGTAAAAATACTGGAGTCATTATGTAATCAAAAAGAGAAATAGAATTACCAACTTGCGATTCAGGATCACTTTCAAGCTCAAGTTCAATTTTAAAAAAAAGATAACTTGCCAAAATGTCAAGGTAGTTTTAAGATTTTGGGCAAGTTCAAATGGATGTAATGAAATTGATTCTTAAATTTTGTCCACAGAAGGAATGTGAATGAGTGAAATGATTGATTCAAGTTTAAGAATTATGGGAATCAAAACTGGCTGAAGAACATTACTTAGTTTAGGTAACACTACAGGAGTCGATATTGATTTAAGGATTGGACTCGATTTGCTAACTTGAAGCTCACTTTCACATTCATTTTAAAGTTCAATTTAAGGAATGAATAACTTGTCAAATGATCGGTCACATATATTGCATACATATTGTCATATTATCATACTTATTATCTAAATAATTCATATTAATAAGTCCTATTTTTATTTATAAAATGCAGGCCCATTGCTAAAGGATAGGAAAGAGAAACGAGCCCAAAAACTCATCAAGTTCAGATTTAATTCAGAATAAATTTGAAATTAGGTAATCAGGGCAGATCCTAGCAAATCAGAGAGGTTGAAAATTGGTTGAAATGAATCTTTCCAAATCAAGTGGTTGAAGCTAACAAATCAAAGATCGTTTTGTCAAATTTGGGAGCTGCAACAGTGAATCCAGCAAGACAAAAGGGAGATCAAGTCCACGCCAACCGTCGCTCCAGTAGGATGTGGCCACTTCACCACATCGTGGCCGTGGATCCGTGGCCAAATCCACAAATCCGTGGCTTGTTGGTGGAGATAAGAGGAGTGTTTGCTCCACTTATCTCCTCACTCCCTTCCCTCTCGGTTTTTGCCTATAAAAGGTAGGGTTTTGTACTGAAAAATTAGCAAAGACTCGGATTAGAATTTTTGTTTATTCTTTAAGGTTTTAGGCTCTTTGTTAGATAGTATAGAAGTTGTAACTTTATTTTGTAATTTATAGTTCAGATCAAATACCAGTGAGAGAGAGGAATTGAGTGCTTGTAATCTGAAGATTGAAGTGACATCTAGCTTTCTTTTCTTCCACTCCAATTCACGGTATGTCTAGCTTTATTTACATGCATTCTTTTTCATCTTCCATGAGTAGCTAAATTAGTATTCTGGGCTAAATATTGTTCCTCTCTCTGATCCCTCTTCTTTTTGAATGGTTTTTGATGAATAGACCCAATGAATCATTTGCATGTCTAAACTAAAGCCTTTCTTCTTTGAAAGTGTTCTTGAAGGCACATGAGGATGGGTTTGAATTTCTAAACTTCTATTTCTTTTAAAACTTTTCTTAAACTTGTTTTTATTTTATGCTTAAAACACTTGATGATTTAACGTTCAACTCAAGATAGTTTTGTAAAGAAAAGAGTTAACTTTTCCAAACTATCTTATTTGCTTTGCTTAAAACTTTCTAAACTCAAGCTTAAGTTTTTACCTATGATCAAGTTGAGGCACCAAGAATTTCAAGAGAAGAACAAATCGTTGAGTAGTGAGATAGTGAGCCTAGATCTCCTTCGTATATTAAAAACAACAAATCACTTTTTAAAGCTTTTTAAATCACCTTTTCCAAAGCCTTCTCCAAATTTACAAATTTTCTTTTAATCATTTCCCTTCTCTCCATTCTCTTTTTCAACTTAAAAGAAAGACACCAATTTCATTCTTTGTTATTTAACAAAAACACCGAAAAGCTTCTATCGCATTCCTCCTCGTGGACACGACCCGTTAGCCCAAAGCTACACGGTAATTCTCATATCACTTTGATTTTGCAATCATTTTTTGGCACCGTTGCGGGGGAGGAAACGGTGTATTTATTTTTTAACAAGTTTGGTGTCTTATTTCAAGGACGTCAAGATTCAGATTTAGCATTGAAGCTTTGCAGGAGAAGACTTGCTATTCTATGCCCCTACTCTCGAAAGTAGGAAACAGAATTTCAAGAAATTGCAACGCAAGTTTGAAATTTTTGTTGGAGTACTAAAACTCTTTTTTGCAGGACATATTGCTTGCAAAAATAAAGTTTTTGTGTGTTATTATTCTTGTTATATCTGCTATTCACAATCCATGTTTTAATCCAACAGTAATCTGAGTGATTGTTAATTTCTTAAAAAAACGTTTAGACTTGCATTCTAGGCATTTGTTTAATTAGGTTTATTTTACAATTACTGTTGAAGAGAGCTGGAGACAAGGTACGTATGCATAGCATATAGTTTAGAAAATATTCTTGGGTGATATTTGCTTTTGAATGTTACTTTTCTATATCTTGCACCCTTTGAATAATAAATTCTAAGGGCAAAACCCAATTCAAGATAAGGTGGGGAAGTCATTTCCCTTCCTTAGCCCACAAACCATCTCCAAGCACGCACAACCTAAGCCTAAGTAAAATTTGATAGACATTGGCATTAGGGATACCTCAAACTCACTAGGAGATTATCCTAAGAGGGAGGTGTTGAAATTTGACTCCTGCCAAATCAGTGTCTAGGAAAGGGATTGAGGGGCAAAACCCCGAAGGCTGGTGGTTTGGCTTAATTAGGTCCGTCGCTTTTGCGTGGATACCTCTCACTAATCTTTCCCTGACTTGGCTGATTAGCTTGTGGTCAAAGTCTGCATTATACCTCCTGTGAACAATCAACCAGTTAGGAGTTATCTAGGTCAAGGGTACCTTAGACTAGGCTTGGTTGATTATTCTTGTTGACTATTGGTGAACTTGTTTGTGATTGTGTTTATGTATGCAAGAGTGGTCAAGAGACCCTAATTAATCTAGGTTGACTAGAAACACATCACCACCCAAGTTTGAACCAAGACCAGATCCGGTTATGGCTCAATTGACATCTTTGCAGGATAGGTTCTATCCTATTAGAACCTCACTTTTATCTTGCATCTAACTTCCATCGGTTGGTAAATACAATTTTGAGCTCAAGCCTCAATTCATCAACACACTCCCAAAGTTTCATGGCTTAGAGTCCGAAGATGCCTATTTCTTCATAAAAGAATTTGAGGAAGTATGTCTAATGATGAAAATCTCACACCTTGTAGATGATGCTATTAGGTTGAGATTTGTCCCATTCGCTCTTAAGGACTTAGCCAAGAAATGGCTTTACAGCTTAGCGGCCAGCTCTATCACATCTTGGGATGGTTTCATCAAGGTCTTCTTGAAGAAATTCTATCCAATCTATAAGACTGCCCTCATTAGGAAGAATATCATGCAATTCAAGTAAGAACCTAGTGAACAGTTTGGAGGTACTTTGAACGCTTTAAAGACCTCCTTGTCTAATGTCCTCATCATGGAATAGAGAAATGACGACAATGTTAAATTCTTTATAACAGATTAGACTATTCTACCAAGACCATCTTAGAAAGTATGTGCCAAGGGGGATTCTTGCAGAAGGATGAAAATGAAGGATGGGATTTATATGAGAATCTAGCGGAAAAGACCATCCAATGGGAATCTACTAGTGAAACCTCGAGAAACTCAAACTCCATCTCTTCAAAAGGAGATCTCCATTCTATTAAATCATCCATAGCTAATGAGGCTAAGTTCGCTAACCTAGTAAGAAGACTGGAAGCTTTAGAAACTAAAGAACCAAGTCCAGTCAATCAAGTCAGGCCAAACCAATTTCCAACTCCGGCCTGTACTTACTGTCAAGTCATGAATCATGTGTTTGAGGAGTGTCCTGTGTTTAAGGCTCAGCAACAATACCCTAAACCGATGAATGCGGCCTTTTCAAGGCCGAATAATAATCCTTACGCACCAATATACAATCCTGGCTGGAGAAATCACCTGAATTTCTCATGGAGCCAAAATAACAATGATCACTCACGGTCAAATCATGCAAGCCACTTCCATCATGTTAATAATTCTTCCAATCATCAATCCAACTTTTTCAATTTTCATAATAATTCTCCCAACCATCCACCTAACTTTTCAAACTATCAACAAAACTTTCCCCACCAAGCTCCATAATCTTCCTTCCAGAATCCTCAACTAGAAAGGAGAATGACTGACTTTGAGAGAAATATGGAAAGATACATGAAGAACTAAGATTCTCTCATGCAAACTATACAGAGGTTAGAGGTTCAAATGAGCCAATTAGCCACTCCACAGAATGAGAGACAAAAGGGTACCTGGCCTAGTCAGCAAATAACGAATCCTAAGAATTCTCAACAAGCTCATTTGGCTGAGGATCAATCAATGAATCAATATAATACTGTTCATACATTGAGGTCGGGAAAGAAAGTTGATAACCAAGTGTCAATACCATCTAATCCCATTCAGCACAACCACAATCAAGCGTCCACCTCATCTAATCTGAATCCTTCCAAATCTGACGAATCTGAAAAAGATAAGTCAACCAGTCAAGTGCACCAGCCTATAGTATCATTTCCTAATAGGCTGAAAAACAACAAGCAAAATTCACACATGGATAAGATAATTGAGATCTTCAATCAAGTAAAAATAAATGTGCTACTTCTTGATGCCATCCAACAAGTCCCATCCTATGCTAAGTTTCTTAAGGACATGTGCACCAAGAAGAGAAAGACTAATGTACCCAAAAAGGTCTTAGAGAAAGACTAATGTACCCAAAAAGGTCTTCTTAGCCACTAACATTAGTGAGCTACTGTCGGGTCCGATCCTTATCAAGAACAAGGATCCAGGTTGTCCCACCCTTGCCTGCACAATAGGACAAGCCGAGATTAGTCGTGCACTTCTTGATTTGGGGGAAAGTATCAACTTGCTTTCATTCTTAGTTTACCAACAACTCGAGTTGGGCGATCTTAGTCCAACTCGAGTCACTATCCAACTGGCTGACCGTTCAGTGAAAGTTTCAAAAAGGGAGATTAATGATGTCCTTATCCGGGTCGGGGAGTTTATTTACCCCATTGATTTCATAGTTCTAGAGACACAACCTGTGTCCAATCCTAGGGCTCAAACTCCTGTTATCCTAGGGCGATCATTCCTTGCTACTGCCAATGCCATCATCAATTGTAGGAATGGGTCCATGAGGTTAACCTTTGGGGACATGACTAGAGAAGTCAATGTCTTCAACCTAGGAAAACAACCCCGTGATGTTGAGGACCAAACATTTGAAGTCAACCTCATTGAGAACTTAACAAGTGAACATAGGGAAGAATTAGAACTTAAGTGTGACTTCAGGTTAGAGTCTGACGACTTTAATCTTGATCAGGTTGTTGAGTCAGCTGTGAATTGGGCCTCGAACCCTATTTCATCAAATACGGAGCCAACAAATTTGACTAATCCTTCCAGTGAGCCTTCCTCTTCCTTTGAATTGAAAGCCTTACTTGTGCATCTCAAGTACGTCTATCTAGGCGAACAAGAGACCTTTCCTGTCATCATTGCCTCCCACTTAAATGATGGAAAAGAAGAAGATCTTAAAGTAATTCTAAGAAAACATAGGGAAGCCATTGGTTGGACTATGACTGATATAAAGGGATTGAGTCCAATCATAGTTCAACATCGCATTCATCTCAATGAAGATGCAACACCTAAAAGAGACCCGCAGCATAGGTTAACCCTATAATGCAAGAGGCTGTTCATGCTGAAATTGTGAAACTCTTAAACAATGGGATAATCTATCCCATTTCTGATAGCCATGGTTCAGTCCTGTCCACGCTGTTCCAAAGAAATCTAGTTTCACCGTAGTGAAAAACGAGAACAAAGAGTTGGTTCAAACTTGACTTCCCACGAAGATCCGAGTTTGCATTGACTATAGGAAGCTTAATGCTGCAACTCGTAAGGACCATTTTTCACTTCCCTTCATTGATCAAATGCTTGAACGTTTGGCGGACCACGAGTATTACTGTTTCTTGGACAGTTACTTGGGGTATAATTAGATTCCTATTGCTCCTGAGGACCAAGAAAAGACTACATTCACATGTCCATTTGGGACATTTGCTTATCGTCGTATGCCTTTAGGCTTATGCAATGCCCCAGCAACATTTCAACATTGCATGTTGAGTCTTTTTTTGGTATGGTAGAATGATTCTTAAAAATCTTTATGGATGATTTCTCCAACTACGGAGATTCGTTCACTCAATGTCTCTACTATTTAGAACTTGTCCTCTAACGTTGTGCTGAGAAAAATCTGACACTGAACTGGGAGAAATGCCACTTTATGATAAACCATGGAATTGTCTTGGGTCATGAAATCTCCAAGAAAGGAATTGAAGTGTATAGAGCCAAAATTGAGGTATTGCAAAGCTTCCCATACCCAAATGCGTGAAGGATATTAGATCTTTCTTAGGACACACTGGTTTTTACCGAAGATTTATCAAGGATTTTAGCAAGATTGCTAGGCCCTTGACTAATCTGTTAGCTAAGGACGTGTCCTTCACTTTCGATGCTGAATGTATGAATTCTTGGGAGAAGCTTAAGAGAGAGCTTATTTCTGCACCAATAATATCTGCACCGGATTGGTCTAAGCTGTTTGAAATCATGTGCGATACTTCTAATTTTGCCATAGGCGCTGTCCTGAGACAACGCATTGATAACAAGTAGCACGTGATTTACTACTCTAGTAGGACTCTCAATGATGCTCAATTGAACTACACTACTACTGAGAAGGAATTCTTGGCAGTAGTGTTTGACTTAGAGAAATTTCGTCCCTACCTACTAGGGTCCAAAACCACCATTTTCACTGATCATTCTGCGCTTAGGTACCTCATGATGAAGAAGGATGCCAAGGCCCGACTCATTCGTTGGATCCTCCTTTTCAAGAATTTGATCTCGAGATTTGAGACAAGAAAAGCGTAGAAAATGTCATAGCTGACCATCTCTCACGAATCCCTAATTCTCCATGCAACGAATTATCCATAAATGAGGATTTTCTTGATGAAAATCTCTTAGCTATCTTTAGGGAACCTTGGTATGCTGATATAGTGAATTACTTAGTCATAAATCAAACTCCCTCTCATTGGTCCAAAAATGATATATATCGGTTCTTATCCCAAGTCCGATATTTCTTTGGGAGGAACCATATCTTTTTAAGTACTGTTCTGACCAAATTATTAGGAGATGCATTCCCGATGAGGAGGTTAAGAGTGTTCTATCCTTTTGTCACGAACTTACATGCGGTGGACACTTTGGTCCCTGCAAGACTGCTAAAAAAGTGCTACAAAGTGGGATCTATTAGCCCGCTTTATTCAAAGATGCTTTATGAATTTTGCAAGACGTGCCCTAGATGCCAGATGGTAGGAAGGATCTCAAAACGAGATATGATGCCCCTCAATTCTAGAAATAGAACTCTTTGATATTTGGGGTATCGACTTGATGGGTCCATTTCCTAATTCATTTGGAAACTAATATATATTGGTTGCTGTGGACTATGTGTCCAAGTGGGTAGAAGCCATTCCTAATAGAACTAATGATAACAAAGTTGTCATAAAGTTTTTGAAAGAGAACATTTTCTCACGCTTCGCAACCCCTCGTGCTATCATCAGTGAGAATGACACTCACTTTTGCAATAGATCCTTTGAAGCTCTTATGTAAAAGTATATCATAACTCACAAGTTGCTCACACCTTATCATCCTCAAACCAGTGGGCAGGTTGAGGTTTCCAATAGACAAGTCAAGCTTATCTTGGAGAAGACTGTGAACCAAAACTGGAAAGATTGGTCCACCAAACTTGTAGATGCCCTATGGGCCTACAAGACCGCTTTCAAGACGATTCTAGGGATGTCTCCTTATAGGATAGTCTATGGTAAAGATTGTCACCTACCCGTTGAGTTAGAGCACCGGGCCAACAATTAAGCAGTTGAATTTTGACTTGACTAAGGCCGGTGACCTTCGGAATTACAAATTTCCAAATTAGAGGAGTTAAGAAATGAGGCCTATGAAAATGCTAAGATCACTAAAGATAGAGTTAAGATTTTTCATGATAAACACATCATAAGAAAAACCTTTGTCCCTGGACAAAAAGTCTTACTCTATAATTCTAGGCTTCATCTTTCTTCAGGAAAATTAAAATCAAGATGGACTGGGCCATTTGTTGTAAAATCCGTATTTTCACACAGTGCAGTAGAGATCAGTGACACGAAGAATGGAAATGACTTTAAGGTAAATGGTCAACACTTTAAACCTTTCTTGGAATCGGTGCCGGTAAATGAAACGGCTATGGGTCTTTTTGACCCAGTGTATCGGTAACTTTCTTCTTTCCATTTTTTTCATGCATCTACACATTTCTTTTATACATTGGAGATAATGCATGAGATAAGTGTGGGGGAGGGTTCTAACATGACTAATATAACTAAAAAAAAAAAGAAGAAAAAAACAAAGGAATATATATATATATATATATATATATATATATATATATATATATATATATATGTATGTATGTATGTATATATATATAACTTTTTGAAAGGTAAGAACGATATTTTGATATATTTTTGTAAGGAATTAAGTCACTTTTAAGGAATAGGAAAATTATAATTAGGATTTCTTAGACTTGATCAAAATAAGAGAACTTGTTTAATTTTCAGGGTTAGGAAGAAAATTGATGAAAGTAATTTAGTCTTGATCTTTGCCTTGAATAAATATGCACACTTTATACACTTACACACTTAGGGCTCAAAGACAAAAATTCTTATGCCTTAATATATATTATATATATATATATATATATATATATATATATATGAAAATCTAATTATTGATTAATTAGGTGCTTTGGCCTAAGCAAGCCTTGGTATTTCTGCAAAAGATAATTAGATAAGTTGGAAAATATATATATATGTATAAATCCTCTGATTAAGCTTGGTATTTGTGCCTCATGAAGCATAAGTATTTACGCCTAAAGGGGTCATTTTATAATAATAATCCTTGGTTTCATGGCCCTGTCTGCTGGAGTGTTTAAGTCCTTAGGGGTGTTTTCTCACCTGGTGCCCTAAAACTGTCCGGTTTGGGTGTCACCGACTAAAGGCTAGTTACATGGGCAGATTAGAAAGACTAAGGAATAAATATCACTGAAAATAAATATAAATAAGATACAGGAGTTAATGTTAAAGAACCCTTAGTCAAACTTCGCAGTCACGATGGTGCATATGACTCAGGGTAAAGTAATAGCCTAGATGAGAAATACAATTTGACTCCTTACGTTGATTGATGACATATTTTTGAATAGAGACAGTCTAGGAATGAAAAGTTTGATATTCCTATAACTTATAGATTACTTGAACTCTTACAAATATACTTCTAATATTTCTCTTTTCAATATGCTTTTAAAAAATACTACCATTTTTTCTCTTTTTTCATGGATTTTGCGGGTGCAATCCACTGAAAACCCTCACGAGACAAAACTCGTCCTCTAGGGGTAACCTAGAGGTTTAAAGGCTTGTTGCACATGCTCAGTGCAATCGAGTGACCTGCGAAAGTTGTCTAATAATTGATTAGGATTAGTTTTAATATTTTGCTCGAGGGCGAGCAAAAGATAAGTGTGGAGGTGTAATCGGTCACATATATTGCATACATATTGCCACATTACCATGCTTATTATCTAAATAATTCATATTAATAAGTCCTATTTTTCTTTATAAAATGCAGGCCCATTGTTAAAGGATCGGAAAGAGAAACGAGCCCAAAAGCCCATCAAATTCTGATTTAATTCAGAATAAATTTGAAATCAGGGAATCGGGGCAGATCTTGGCAAATCAGAGAGGTTGAAAACTGGTTAAAATGAATTTTCTTAAATCAAGTGGTTGAAGCCAATAAATCAAAGATCGTTTCGTCAAATCCGGGAGCTGCAACAGTGAATCTAGTAAGACAAAAGGGAGCTCAAGTCCACGCCAACCGTCGCTCCACCAGGATGTGGCCACTTGGCCACATCCTGGCCGTGGATCCATGGCCAAAGCCACAGATCCGCGGCATGTTGGTGGAGATAAGGGGAGCGTTTGCTCCCCTTATCTCCTCACTCCCTTCCCTCTGGGTTTTTGCCTATAAAAGGCAAGGCTTTGTACTGAAAAATTAGTGAAGAGTAGGATTAGACTTTTTGTTTATTCTTTAAGGTTTTAGGCTCTTTGTTAGATAGTACAGAAGTTGTAACTTTATTTTGTAGTTTGTAGTTCAGATCAAATACCAGTGAGAGAGAGGAATCGAGTGTTTGTAATCTGAAGATTGAAGTGACAGCAATAAAAGGATCTAGTTTTTCTTCTTTAACTCCAATTCACGGTATATCTAGCTCTATTTACATTCATTCTTTTCATCTTTCATGAGTAGCTAAATTAGTATTCTGGGTTCACTATTGTTCCTCTCTCTGATCCCTCTTCTTTTTGAATGATTTTTGATGAATAGACCCAATGAATCATTTGCATGCCTAAACTAAAGCCTTTCTTCTTTGAAAGTGTTCTTGAAGGCACATGAGGATGGGTTTGGATTTCTAAACTTCTATTTCTTTTAAAACTTCTGTTGAACTTTTTTTATTTCATGCTTGAAACACTTGATGATTTAACATTCAACTCAAGATGATTTTGTAAAGAAAAGAGTTAACTTTTCCAAACTATCTTATTTGCTTTGCTTAAAACTTTCTAAACTCAAGCTTTTTTGCTTATGATCAAATTGAGGCACTAAGAATTTCAAGAGAAGAACAAATTGTTAAATAGTGAGAGAGTGAGCCCAGATCTCCTTCGTATATTAAAATAACAAATCACTTTTCAAAGCTTTTTAAATCATCTTTTCCAAAGCCTTCTCCAAATTTATAATTTTTCTTTTAATCATTTTCCTTCTCTCCATTCTCTTTTTCAACTTAAAAGAAAGACACCAATTTCATTCTTTGTTACTTAACAAAACACCAAAAAGCTTCTATCGCATTCCTCCTCGTGGACACGACCCGTTAGCCGAAAGCTACACGGTAATTCTCATATCACTTTGATTTTGCAATCACCAAAGTATCAGGAATTGGATGTTGGTCAAGTTCAGGTTGGTATGATGAAATTGAAGCTGGATTTCCAAAATGACAAGATCGTTGAGTCATATGAACATCTGATGGACATGGGAACTTATTCATATTTTGTATTATTTGCTCGGTCTCTTGCACGAATTTCATAGATTTTTTTCCACAATGATTTTTCTTTGATTGGTTATAGAAAGGAACTCTATGAATTTTAGAAATTTTGTAGACATAATGAGGCCATATTGTTTTCAAATTATTTTGGGCCTCTATCGCTTCTTCCAAAGTCCTTTGCGATGAAGATTTTTCTTCAATAGGTGGTTCAGGAAAAGGAGGATATGAAGCAGAATCGGGGAATGAATATTGTGAAAATTGTGGACAATGTGGTTGAAAATTTAACTCGGGAAAGGTGAATCCCCATTGACTCTGTGAAGGGTTAAAATTATTTTAAAAATTATATTCATAGGATTGGAGATACGGGTCATATTGAGTCGGATAACCCCATCCGGCATATATGGTTGGTTCATGTTGTACATAGCCGGGTCAGAGTTATACGAGTCAAATGAGGTCGGGGTATAGATTCAAATTCAGAAAAAAATTGTTGTTGTTGAAATCCATATCATAATTTACAAAAAAGAAAACAAACAAACAAAAAAAACAAAGAAAAAGAAAAAGAAAACAAGCCTATGCTAGGGTTGACTTAGACCTAGACGACTCCTAACTGGTTAGACTGTCCACGGGGGGTATATTGTCGGAATCTGACCACGAGTTAATCGGCCAGGTAGGGGCAAGATTAGTGGGAGGTATCCGTTCTGGAGCAACGGGTCTAATTATGCCAACCACTATTCTTCGAGGTTTTGCCTCTCAATCCCTAATCTTAGACACCGATTTGAGAAAAGTCAACTTCTAACAACTTCCCCTTAGGTCAATCTCTTAAATGAGTCTGAGATGTCCCTAGGGGCCAATGTCTAGAAATTTTTATTAGGCTTGGGTTGTGTTAGTGGAGAGGTAATTTTTGGGCCAAGGGAGGGTAATGACTTTCCCACCTTATGTTGTATTGGGTTTTGTCCTTAAGTTCAATTCGTGCAAGTGTGCAATATAGATAAGAATGAATACACAAGGGAGTAAATCACCCACAGATTTGTCCTAACTATATGCTATGCAATATGTACACCTCCATCAAGATCACAACAACACAAGAACAAAATACATTATATTGGAATGAAAATTAACAATTGCCTAAATGTAAATGTCTAAACCGTTTTAAAACATCCAAATACCGTATTTTAAGTGCACAGGTAATATAAACAAAATTAGCAGAAGAATATAAGAATATACAAGAATTTACCCAACCACTACAGTAAGTGTGGACTTCTATAATGCTAAAATTTTAACCTGCACACCAAAAAACAAAGAAGAAAATTAACAAAAATGTGAAATCAAACCGTTCCCATCCCCTGAAACGGCGCCAAAATTTGATCGGGGAAAACTGCGCACGAAAAGTATATGTTTTGAAATCAAGATTTAAAGTGTGTGTGCTTTGGCTTCCTCGATACTTCCGTTATAGTATAAAGGCTAAACGGGTCGAATCCATAGGGACGGGAAGCGATAGAAGCTTTACCGGAATGTTCACGTGTGTATTAAAGTTTCTTCTATGCTTTAAAGAATGAAAATAAAACAAAACAAAGAATGAAAAGAGAAGTACGGTGAAACACAAAGAAGTAGGAAACATAGAAAAAAATATATTTGTGATTTTTGGATAGTATTTCTAAAACAAAGTGAAAAAAAAGAAAACTCATGGCTACTAACTACTAATGAGTCCACCAACATACTAACCTCTTAGTGATAGTTGCCTCACATGTATCATTGATCATCACTAGTCCTTAGTTTAAGAGCGTTTCAAAGCATGACCCATATGCACTCATCACATCCAAACTCAACAAACAAGTGCAAGCTATGCTTAAATCATCAAAACTAAACAAGAGTAAGTATGGAGTACAGTATTGTTAGTTTGTTAGAGAGTTAGGATGTTAGAATGTTAGAATCCATCATCATGAGCCATCAATGGCTCAAGTAGAGCTATTAGATTCATGTGGATTATCAAGTAAGAAGTTAAACTAGTTAGTGGTTAGTAGTTAGTTGCCATGAGAGAAAGATTAGCTAAACATGTAAAAGGAGTTAGAGAAGAAGCAAATAGAGATAAAGGAAGAACCTTTCATAGAGTGTCACCCTCCATTACAAGAACTTTCTCTTCTATCCTATGATCACTCTCTTTCCTATTACATGATCTATCAAAATGAAAAATACAAAAGAAGAAGAAGAATAACTAATCTAAACTGCCCTAAACTATAACATGGAGAAGAAACTACCCTAATCTCTGTATTTCTTTTCTCTGAAGAACCCCAGGGGGTATATATAGGCACCAGGGGAAAAGGAGCCAGGGGGACAACCCTTGGCCCAAAGCACGGACGCGCCCGCGCCTGTACGGCAGCGAAAATGCGGCCTAGGGCCGCGTTTTCCGCGGTTTTTCTAGAGCCGCGCGTGGCGCTTGCTACCGCGCGCTATCGCGTCTGTCCCATGTCGGCTGCAGGTCCCAGTTTCTGGTTTTGGATCCCTGTTTTGATGAATCAGCTCTTGAAAGTCAATGTCTATATTATAGGCCTTTAATCACCCATTAAATGATGATTTAAGGTCTTCTTCTTTATTGTCCACCATGGACTTAGAAACATGCAAGTGAGATGTTATTTGTAGAATTTAATATTAAATAAATGTGAAGATGTGGTATGAAATATGCAGTTTTAGAGACTAATCACCCTAGTCCAAGCCAGGGGGCAGTCCTGACCCGCGCCTGCGGCCAGACAGCCGGTGGCCGTGCGCCACCGCGCCCCGGCGGTGCCACCCCCCCAACCGCGCCACCCTCTTCCCTCTCATTTTCCTCCCTTCTTCTTCTTCTTCCTTTTCTTTTCTTCTCCTTCTTCTTCCTATTTTTCTTCTTCTTCTTCTTTTCTCTCTTTCCATCTCTTTCTCTCTCCCTCTCTCTCTCGTTCTCTGGGCGTCGTCGTCGGCGGGGCGACACCGGCGAGGCGGGCTGGCCGCCACCAGCCCCTGCCCGTTTCTCTCTCTCTCTCTCTCTCTCTTTATTGGGCACGAACCTAATAACTCACAAACCCAATCCATTAGCCCTATAACCCAATAACCCATCACTTATATTATGGGTATGGGTTTTGATCTAAACCTGACTCGTTAACTAACCAAACCCGCATTCAAAAGCATATAAGGTAAATTTACAAAACCCCTCTGATAATTTATCATATTTGCAATTGACATATTTTTATTACATATTTAACCCTTTATATGGTTTCTAGCGTTCAGGCGATAAATGAAGCATCCGGACTCCGAATTGGACGATTCTGGAACCGTTGCGATCGTGAGAAAGAGAGCTACCTTCCATGTCTAGTTCATGAGTGATTTTCTTTTATAATTTATATTTTATTGTATTTAATGAAATTGGTCGACTTCGACATTTAATAAATCTTGATTATCGGTAAATCATTATAATTATTAATTATTAAATGTAATTGTTGGTAAATCCCTGTAACTAAAACATACATGATTGTTCTTTAAATATCATAGATAATATAATCATACTTTATTTTATTACTTTGTTTATTATAAAATGTATAGATATATATGGATGATTGTTTAGTTATCGAGATTTAGAAGTTAATAATTTTCACAAGTAAATTAGCCAATAAATTGATAATTAAAATATATAATTATATATAATAATTTAGTGGTACCTATCGTATTAATAATTTAGTAATCATTATTATAATTAGAATTATTTGAAATTCGAGTGGATGATATAGCCACCCTTACCTTATCCTGTTACACAGGACACTGTTATCTCATGTATATGTATCACCGTTACACAAATACTATTACACATAATACTATTATTTCTTATTCATGTCCTACCGATACATAGATACACCAATTCACTGGATACCGTCATTTCATATATTGGTATCATCATCACATGGATGCTCGGTACACAGTTATATCATGTTCACAGATCAATGTTACACATATTCACCTGTATACATAAATTAATTGTTTCTATATTCTTGTCATATGGATCATCGTTCATATTATTGTATTCTTGTTGCATGTATATTCCTGTATTCCCGTTACACGATTGTACCCTGGTACTGATATTGATATTCTTATTACTGGATACGTGAGCTGTTGATATGCAATGTGTGGAACTAAGTGCCACGCGGATCCAAGCCACGGGGGCCACCTTTAGAACCCCATATCTATTATTTTCCATTTTTCGTTATCATGTTTTATGCTATCAATAGAGCTCATGTCCTGTTATCATGTTACACATACCATGCACTGTACTTGTTCTTACTACGCTGTGTACTGTAAAAATAATAAAGAAACTTGAGGATGGGGAGACTTAACGGTTGATTAGATCTTATCGGATGGATGTATTGGATCCACATTGTTAGTCCCACTGCGGGGGATGGTAGTGCTAGCTTCCGATTGTATATGGCTCCATGAGCTCCTGTTTATGTTTCCTGCTCCCCTCTTAGCGGAGGGCCCTAGTCTCAGCAGCCAGGGGTCTGTTTAAGGCCGTGATCCCGGGTATGCACGAGATACACCTACCCGATAAGAGCTCCTTAATCATTGGGTTTCCAAGTAACATAATAAACTGGTATAAATAATAGTGACGTCAGGAACACTTGTTATTTGTCACTCTCTCGTTCGGATCATGGTACTCATATGCCATGTTCGGATGGGTTCATCTGGTGTGTGGGCTCTTGTATGAACTGCCAGTGGTATGGAATGCTAAAGGACATTGATTAAAATACTAGGCGTACTGATTGTTATTATTCTATAAATCACATGACATGCACGACACATGTATATTATTGTCCCTTTATATTTGTTACTATTCCTGATATGTTATCCACAATCATGTCACATATATACCTTCTTACACTTTCTTGTATTTGTTACATTCTATGTGTAAACACACTATTCATGAATATATATACTCTGTATTGCATATATTCTGCTTTATGTATACTTGCAGACATCATTACTGTATATGCATAACATAGTAGAATGGTTATGTTGCACATGTTCATTTCTATCACATCACTACTATACAACATTATTTATTATATAAAATTGGATACTACTGTAAACATGACCTGATGATAACATGCTAGGTACTGATGGTATTAAAATATGATATTTTATATTTCTACCGATTCTTAAATTCCTATTATATGGTATTACTGATACATAAACATGTATTATATATTATTATCGTGCATGTATTACTATAGTACATATTACTACTTCCTTCATTTTATCACTCACTAGGTCGCTTTCTGATGACCTTGCGTTTGCGTGCCCAGGTTGGAGATCCGGGATTTCGTAGCACCTGAGATTTTCCGAGATATGAGCTCGAGACTGCCACTCTTTCCTATTCATCGGTATCTTTATTATTTATTTTCATTTTTTATCTATCTATGTTTTTCATATTTATCATGATCACTAACCTTTTTTTTGCAGGTATTCTTGTACTTATTTAATGCTGAACTCTTGTATATGTGGAGGTTATTTCCTGTACTAAGGCTTAGCGTACGTACGTGAGGGTATTTTTGCCCTGCGTATGTACGTCGCCATAGCGTCCGCGTACACACAGGATCGGGGCGTTACAGAACTAGTAATAATGTAATAAACAACTTACATAGGATTGAAAAATTTATGGAGGAGACTATATATATATATTTTGGGTGGACCTAGGATATAAGTTGTGTAGCTAAAAAGGGGTTCCAGTGTAGTGTTCCTGGGGAAAGACTGGCATCCCATTTATTTACTTTTCTATTGATTATAGCTTTATTGTTATTGTTACTGAGTACCAAGCGGTACGGCCTGGTTCAGTGCCAGAAAACTGAGGCAGTGTCCCAGGTATGTTGGGGCCCACCTAAAACACTAACAATGTCTCCAACTAATTAGTTTCAATAACATAGGACGTCAATTGATATGTGTGATAGGCGTAGTATAAGATGCACTTACTGCATGTGGGAATGGATGTTCGCTAACATAATTAATAATAGAATCGAACCTTACATATGACATCTTAGACTGATTCCGTATTCCCTTTATTGTATACGCATGCTATAGTAGACACCTGACATATAACTATTATACACTAATTCCCTACTCTTCAAGTCATACACTGCCTGTTATCGTAATACTGGTGACATTCTGATTGATGTTATATTATGCTATACTATCTTATAGTTTCAGTCTTATTCATAATATTTCTCATTTCAGTACATTATATGACAGTAGTATAGTATACTCACACGTTACATGCACGTGCACCTTCCCTCATTTTACACACTCATTGACACATCCAGGTCTATGTTGTTTTTTTTTGGCCAATCAGGTATTTGGGGAGGATTACTTGTATTGCGGGAAGCCCAAAGTTCTTTTTGCTAGATCATCCACTCATGGTATCTTATCGTACTTTATTTTATTCTGTAAATTTCAATTGACTCTCTATAGCTTGGACTCCATATTTATTTATTATTTATTTATAGAATAATGCTATTATTGTGTAGTAATTTATATGTTGTATTGCCGTGATATTAATTATCATACTTGAGTTATATTGCTTGCTCAGGTTACATTAGGCTTAGAGTGTACACATGAGGTATTCTCCGTGCGTATATACATTGCCAACTCTACTCGCGTCTCCGCTCTAATGTTTTGTAAAGCGAGACGTGATAGTCTCCACTTATGTGGGACGAAGTGGGAAGGTGTAACCGCTCACTTAAAGTGGCATTAACCCCACTAAAGTAGTGGGGTACCCCACTAATTGAATGGGTCAATTAATGACCTGGAAGGCCCACATTGGAGATGAGTAAAGCTTCAGGTGAAGCTATCACAAAGCTTCAGGTGAAGCTAACTTCATGTGAAGTTTAGAGTTAGCTCTCTGTGGAGCTATATTAGAGCTTCAAGCGAAGCTGAATCAAAGCTCTCTATCGAAGAACTAAATAAAGTTTCAGGCAAATCTATCACAAAGCTTCAAGCAAAACTAAGAGTCAGCTCTTTTAATAGAGTTGTGAAAATACACCTAGAGGGGGTGAATAGTGTATAGCTAATCTAATGACAAATGATGCGGAATTAAAAATTAATTGTAACACACTAAGTGTAACCAAAGAGTGTAGCCGAATTTTCAGTGAAGGGCTCTTGACTAACTCCTCTAGATTCCTCTAAATAAGAGTTGAGGTGCTATATGAAGCTCTCTTGGTTCAACACTCAATACCAAGCATATATATGATATGAACAATATGATGCAATGCAAGATATAAGAGAGAGAGTTAAGAGATAGTGGATCAATCGCAAACACCGGGATATGTTTCAAGGTTCAAGCCATTGCTCTACATCCCCACCTTCACACAGAAAGATTTTCACTATACGTCCACACAGGACCTCCCACATAGGGAATCTCCACCAAGGATTTGACAAAATACAAACTAGGTGTACACAACTCCTCTCTCCAACAACACAACCTCTACACAAGATGCTAAGCACGATAATAATCACCTCTACACTTAGACGGATGGACATTAAGCCAAACACAATCACCTCACACTAGAGAGATAAGGCACTAAGCCAAACAACAATCACCTCACATTAGAGGGATAAGGCACTAAGCCAAAACTCTACCTTAATCACCTCTACACAAGAGAGATGACAACAAACCCAAATCACAATCTCAATCACCTCTACACAAGAGGGATGAATACAAACCCAAAGCAAAGAAAGATTACAACTCTTGGTGATCACAAAGATTACAAACAACTTTGGTGATCTCAATAGACCACAAACCATTTTCCCACAAAAATAAGATCCTATAGATAGGATAGATATGATAGTTCAAGTGTGAGAAACTAAAGTGTTTGGAATAAAAAACAAAGAAAAACACTTGGGAAAAACACCAAATAGATATTAAAATCAAGATTAAAACCAATCTCCTAAAGGCTCTCTTTTCTTTGATTTTTCCAACACTTTAAAACAAATAAAATAAAACTTTGTAGCCCAAAAACTCTTTGAAAACTTCTGGCTAAACCACTGAGGAATATAGAAATTTTAGCTCTCAAAAACCATATGTAAAACAACCCAAGAGATGGGTATTTATAACCCTCTATAAAATCTGCCCGTTGGCAGCAGGAAAGGGCAAAAATGCCCTTCTAGTCGACCGGTACAATGGTCATATTTCTGACCATTGTGCCTCCGGTCGACCGGCCACAACCTTTGGTCGATCGCCCAGTCGACTGGCCAGCACCAGAGAGTTGAGTGCTTTCAATCGGTCGATCGCGGTCGACCGGCCTTTTAGGCTGGCCATGTGCACGTTCCTCGTGCACATCGGTCGACCAGTCCGGTCGACCGATTTCTGGTCCGGTCGACCGTCCGGTCGACCGCCAGTGTAGTCTGGCTGATAATTCTAGGACAGAAAACTTGGCTAATTTAACACCAACTAAATCCCATAAATACACATAAATTTCACAAAAATAAGTTCTTATAAGATCTTTGAATACCAAACATGTGTGACCAAAAATCAACACATATTACAAACTATCTGAACCATTTTTGTGATATTGAAATTTGACTTAAACACAAAAATTGTATTTTTCAAAACTTGAATTTTTGAAATGAAAAACCGTTTTCTCCAAAACTTGTATAAATACTAAAACATGATATTGAAACAAATTTGAAGCATGTTTGTGTATGGATAGAATCCAATATACATGTAATATATATATATTATATATATATATATATATATATATAATATATATATATAATATATATATATATATATATCTATGTTTTTGATAAGAACCAAAACTGGTTAAATGAAAACCAAACGTATAGAAACTTTTATGTGTGTGAACTTGAGCATATCAACACTATCTATCTTATACAAGATCTAAACACACAAGATCTAAACAACATAAATTGAAGTCTTCTTGTAGAGACTCTATCTTCAAGTTGACTCGATCCAAACACGATCCAACGAGGTAGACTCCAACGAGTACTAGATGCGATCTTGATGCGCAAGCTCTTGAATCAACACGTGTAAGCTCCAAAAATATCTTTGTTGAAGCTACACACCTACTAAGATCTTGATAGATAACTGAAACTAAAAAAGCATAAGATCATTAGTACACTATAACTACATGAGTTAATCATCATCAAAATTAGAGTGATGGCCTTTGGACCAACAAGTTGTGCTAAGCTTTGAGGCGATGCTAGACAAAATTAGCCTCTTAGGCAAAGCTAGCCCTTAGGCTCATGCAAGGCTAAGTGTTAAACAAACTTGGCCTCATAGGCCTGCCTAGGCCTTTTCAAGGGCAATAATTGATCTACTATCTGCTTCACTGGATCGGTAGGATCTAAGTCACTGCTTTGTTCCTCAAGAGTGGACAGAAACTGGTCATCAACTTGTTTGCGACTTATCTTTTATAGATGTCGACAATTTAGACATTGTTCAAACTGGTTGAAATACTGTTTGGGAGTCTTCTTTTGAAGTGTAAACATACGTCCTCACTATGAGGCGATTTCTCAGCAGTCAAACACACCGCCTTCCGAGAGCAGAATGCGATCACCCAATACTAGACGATTGACTGACTTCCCAACTTCCTTACAAATAATGTATACCATTCCAAATCTTCTTTTGTCTATTGCATTTATGAGAATAAAATATTGTTCCATGCTTTACATTTTGCAGATACAATCATCCAACATGCGCCCTGATGATTGGATTTCTCCCGCTCGGCGCAACCAAGAAAACCCCCAGATGATGAGATGCGCCCCCACTCAGAGGCGGGTCTGACATCTGTCCATCCATGTGCCCCGATGATGCATTTTCCCACTCGAAGGCGGATTAGTGATTGTCCACTGATGGGATGTGCCCCACTCAGAGGATCGCGTCTGTACACTCCTAGATGAGATGTGCCCCGTGTGAAAGTGTTAACGTAGAGACCAACGTTCCCCAATCTATTTGCCCCGATGGTGGAATTTCCCCCACTCGGAGGTGAATTGGCGATTCTCCGCTGATGGGATGTGCCCCCACTCAGAGGTGAATTGGCTATACTCCCAGATGGGATGTGCCCTCGTGTGGAAACGTTAACGCAGACATGCCTATGGTCCTTTCTCGGTAGTCCTACGGGAACCAAAACCCTCCATTGTAAGATTGTCCCCAATCGGAGTCCCGCTCTGCTGCAGGGATTCCCCCTCTCGGAGCACCCGATCTTCCACTGATGGGATGTACCCCCATTCGAAGGATCGCGTCTGTACTCTCTTAGACAGGATGTGCCCCTGCATGGAGGTTTTAACGTAGACATGTCGATGGGGCTTTCTCAGTAGTCCTACGGAGCCAAAACCCTCTCTTGTAGGATTTCCCCCACACAGAGCCCCACCTCTGCTGCATGGATTTCACCCTCTCAGAACCCCGTCTGTTACGCTAATGGGATGTACCCTGATCGGTAAAAAGTAAGCACAAAAATAGGTAAAGGAATATGGGTCGATGTTACTTGCTTTTGTTATTCTTCCGCAGTAGGAAAGTGGCTCTATAGTCGTATCCACAAGGAGAGAGAGCGATGAAAGCTTGATGCGGCTTCTTTGTTCAATAAAAGAGAAAGTTCTTTGTTTCAAATAAAGAATTTGAAAATGAAAATAAGTTGGTTTTAAAAATTATTTTGGAATGATTTGGTGGTTTGTAAAGTGATTTTTCTATATGGTAAAAGCGCATGACTGACTTTCTACTAAATGCTCCAACTAATCTCTAACTTCTTGAGATGTAGCCTCATGATGGATCATAGGCAAGCATAACCTTTATGCATAGGAACTATTCACGTAGAAATCGAGTGAAAGTTCTTCCTTTAACTTAGCTTTACACGAAAAAACTGGACATTTCCTTATCAAGATCCAATAGAAGGCGAGAATAAGGGAAGACACAAGTGCACTAATGGTATCGGGAAAGATGAAGGAAAATCTCTACTTACGAAGACAGGCAAAGTTTATAAATCATCAAGAACCCGTTAAGTATGAAATATAAGAGAGCTAATACTTGTAAGTAAGTTAGAGTTAGAACCCTTATCATAAGATGGCATAGCTCTCGTTTGCACAAGGCTTGTTTGCACTATTATTTTCATTGATTTTGGGTAAAGGGGAAAACTTACAAAAGAGATCGAGGAGCAAAATTACAAGTAATTGAAAAGAAAATACAGGTAGATCTCCTCTGAGATTTCTAAAAAAATGTGCTGGTAGGAATCTGATCAGCGCGCAATCACTTTATCCCTTTGACGATGCGATCGGTCAGATGATCGAACTGCATCCTCTTGGGAATTCCTTCTCGTGTGGATCCAGAAATTCCTTGAGAGGGAGGAAGATCTTAGGGTATTAGCACCCTAAATTTATCCTTAAAGGATTAGATAAGTAATTCTCTGAATTCTTAAAAGCGAGAGAGTAGATCTCTAATCTTCTCTCTATCCTTGCAGTCTCCCCTTCTTCTCTGTGTGCCTCTGGTAGGCTATTTATAGGGGGAACAGGGGTATAATCACCCTCTAAATGTGGAAACAGATTGACTCAATCCGTTTTGCATCTGAAAAGTAGCCTTGTTGCGAGGCTAGAAACAGCTTCTGCGAAACTAGGAATAGCATGTAGCGCCAATCCCTTGATTCGCTCCCCTAAATGAGGGATACTCCCTTGATCCTCTCTAGTTAATTGAGAGATCTCCCTTGATCTTCTTACCTGATTGGGAGAGTCAAAAGATCATGGTAGGCAACTGCCAATTTGATTTCAATCAATATGATCTCATCTGGAGATTTGATTTCATCTGGAGATTTGATTGGTCAAAATGACTATAAAGGACTCGTAGCGGAGTCGTTGCGTTGAGCTCATAGCGGAGCTGGGAGAAGCTTCTCGCGAAGCTAGAAGAAAGCTCTCAGTAGAGCTAGATAAAACTTGTTACGAAGCTACCAGTCAACCTTTTACGCGGCTGCGTGGAGCTTCGAGCGAAGCTAACTTTCTACGAAGTTAACTGAGCATTTTCAGGCGAAGCTATAAGTTAGCTCGTAGCGAGGCTACGAAGGAGCTTCCTGCGATGCTAAGCGACTTGGTTTCTTATGCGAGACTTATCTCGTGGGTTCGTGCGAGACTAAGTGTTGAGCTAACCTAGTGTCTCTGGACCCTCTTGGGCCTTCTCACAGGCTTTTAAGGATGATTTTGGCTTACTGTCTGCTTTACTGGATCAGTAGAGTCTAAATTGCTGATTTATCCATTTGATATGGGTGAAGAACTGGTCGTCAGCTTGTCTGCCACTTGTCTTTTGTAGATGTCAACAAGTTAGACATCGTTCATGCCAGTTAGGAATCTTATCTTTTTTTAGAGTTTCAACAAGACCCCTTTCAAATTTTCGTGAATCTGCAATGGAATGGTTCAGATTTTAAACTACTTTGAACTGCTTTGATGGTGTGTGGGTATGAACATCGCCTTTGAGGTTGAGTTCAACTTCGCCTTTAGCCCCACTTTCAAGCTGGAATAGGTTTGCCGAGGAATTGTATCCGCTTCTGTGTAGCTTCACTCTTTTGGGTAGCCTCGCGCTTATGGGTAGCTTCGCGCTTGGGTCTCCCAGTGTGGCTTCACTTCAAATCGGCCTGGAACGACGTTTCTTTCCCGAGGCTAACTGCTTTTTGTGAGTTACGAGAAGGATTGCTCCCTTTTCGAGGTTTGAATAACTTCTCTTGCATTAACATGGGAGATTATTTCCTTTTCCAAAGTTCAATTAACTTCGTGTGTATTCACGAAGGAAAGTATTCCCTTTCTTGAGGCTAAGCATTTAAATGCTTTAACTTCACCCTCACTTCTAGGTTTGAAGCGGCAGTGGCGTGGTCAGACCATGAGGCCTATAAATAGGACACTTGTAGTCCTTCTCAGAGAAATATACTTTTCACTTTCTGAAATGACATCTCCTTATTGCCCAGGAAAGGAGACTGAAGTCTCTGAAGTAGTGGGAACACCCACTCTAGTCATTACCCGGCCAAGAGCTGATGAGTCTCGGTCATCCAGAGACTTTACCAATGAACTAGTGACTTTAGGGAATTTATCTCCCTTAATTTTCTTAGCTTTATCAGCTATTTCAGGGATTGACTTCCCTTAGCCTCTGCATTTGGCTGACTTTCCAAAAGGATTTCAGCCTATTTTCCAGCTTCTTGATGAAGCTATCATTCTCGCTCGATCAGGCGAAAGATCTTTCCATGCAAAGTTCCTGCCTTGATCTATTAAATCTTCCTAATAAATCTGCCAAATAGGCAAGGCTTAGGACTTGGCCTCTTCAAGATTCAGCCAGTCTTGCCATATAGGTGGGGTCAAGACTGCGTCCCTCTGGGCCAGTCTGGCCTAGCCATATAGGCGAGGCTAGACTTGGTTCTTTTTGAGACTTCTCCAGCCTAACTGCCTTGGGCAGGGCTAAGACTTGGTTTATGCTAAGCTAGTCTATCATTACTTCGCGCAAGCGAGGCTATCCTTTGCTTAGCTGAAATCCGTCTTCAAGGCACAACTGGATAGCTTCGCCCAAAGAATTTTGACTTAGCATTCCACTCTCCTTTTGATTTGATGCTAAATGTTTTCTGTTTGTATTGCAATGAACTGTGCTCGCCAGTCTTTCATCTTGATGAAAGAGACCAGAAACTTGCCTCTTGATTTTCAAGTTGAAACTTTGATCATAAGCAGGCGGAACATACTAGAGCAGCTGATGCGTGTTCCAAGAAGAGGCTGGCAGTCGCTTATCCAAGATGATCCACTTCGGGAAGGGGCTGGTAGTCGCTTATCCGAGATGATTTACTTCGGGAAGGCGGACGTCACCAATAAGGTCTTGGATCCTTCCTTTGACAATTTTGTTTAAGATCCAACTTTCTGGTGGCAATCTATCCCTTGCCAATTTTGATCAAAGAAGATCCAGCTCCTTAATGGCAAAATCTGCCATTAAGCAAAGGATTACGGCTTTGTGCAAGAGGAAGGCCTTTCGTGTCCAGTTGGTTTGGCTTATCACCTGAAAGTAGATACGATAACTTGTATGCCTTTGGAGCAAAGATTCTGTTGTATGGAAGACAATCTTGATGCAGTATCAATGTATCTTCCCTTTAAATCAATAAAAATGTTTATTTTCTGCTTATATACTTTGTTCCCCTCCTTTTCGATTCGAGAACACCTGGAATGGACTAGCTTAGGTAAGTCTTTTCCTTAGGAGGAATAAAAGTTCTTAGCGGGGCTAAACTTCTAGCGAAGCTGAAGACAGATTTTCAACTAAGTCAGGAACAAGTTTCTGCAAAGCTAGCACTAAATTTTCGCGAAACTAGAGATGAGCTCTTAGCG
Source organism: Agave tequilana (assembly GCA_038442645.1). NCBI lineage: Eukaryota > Viridiplantae > Streptophyta > Magnoliopsida > Asparagales > Asparagaceae > Agave > Agave tequilana. Next base: position 1,821 of record JAVJIF010019351.1, on the reverse strand, counting down.
GAGCTAAGGCTCGTCTTTCAGCGAAGTTACTCAAACGTCACGCGGGGTCAACGCTGAACTCACAGCGGAGTTAGCCCTTGGCGGGGCTGAAACAGGGCCTTCTCGGGAAGGCGCTTAGACGCTGTTTCAAATTGATTTGAAACGGCCGCCTGCGCTCCTTTTGAGGAGTCAAAATTAAGACATTTATGTCTATAAAAGCTCGATTGGGCTGAAAGAGAGAGAGAATTACTTCTCTTTGAATTTTCAGAGAAAGTCTCTTTCTCCTCTTTCTCCTTCGTTGAGATTTTCAAACTTTTCAGTTCTTCCATGGCTCCTTAAAGACAAGCAGGCAAAGAGGTAGCGACCTCTGCGACGGAGGGGCCCTCTCCTCCTCCGGTTATCAACGCCTCATTGCGGGTAGCGATTTTTCCCTTATATTTGGAGATTTTCATCTCTTTTGAGGCCATTTACTGGCTATTTCATGGTGAATCCAGAGTGATTCATCATGCTCCAGTGATGTCAAGGAGTTGCTCTCCCTTAATTCAAATCCACGACGAATTTTTAGGGGATTTAATCCCCCTTCAATTTCGTGAATTGAAATTTAGAAACTGAATGGTCTCTTCTCCAAGCTTCTATGCGAAGTTTCCCTTAGGGCTGTTAACGTTCTATCACATGGCAGGATGTGAAGCTAGCTCTCGAAGCGTAGCTAGAAAAAAGACCTTAAAGTCCTTTGAACAATTTTAGGCAAAGTGCCTTTCAAGCGAAGTTAGCCATTAGGGGCTTCTTTGCATTCTGTTCAGTAACAGTATGCAAAGCTAAGCTTCTGGAGTGAAGCTACTCTTCGAGATCTTCTGCACTTTGCCTTTGTGCAGGATGTGGAGCTGAGCCTTAGTGTAAAGCTAATACTGGACTAGCTTCGCTCGGAGAGCAAAGCTATGCCTTGGCAATTTTCTTTTTGCCATAGCCTTCTTTTTTTTCGGTCAATGAACTAATATAGTTTCCTCCTGTTGTTGCAGTGCACTATACTCTGGGTCCTTTGAACAGTCTCTTCGGAACAGCCAGGGGACTAGATGATAATGTTAGCCTGCAATTTCAGGGGCAGGCCTCATTATTTAGTGAGCAGAGTGCTCCCGGTCGAGATGCCTTATCTACGCCGGAGATCAGCGTACTATAAGGAGCATCTTGACTACTGCTTCCCTCGAGGATTATGACCGAAAATTCTATAGGAAGCCGGTTTCATGTTTGGGGACGCAGCGCCCGACACCGATCATCAGCTGCTGGCTGGAGAAGGGCAATGGATTTTCAATCTGGATGGCGAGAGAGTATTATCTCCCATCTAGCAAACATCATTTTCCGCTGTCTTTCTTCCAATGCATGACGAAGGTTCGAAAGATGAAGTGGCAAGTGACTCGGACTACTGATTCCGTTCACGTGGGGGAATTGATAGCTCCGTCTCTCGTTATACAAGGGCAGGTGCTCCTCGCTGCATATTGGGTCTCCACGCTGGGAACGTTCTTCCAGACATCCCAGTGGGGGAAAATCCTGACGTGGCTCAAACTTTTGGAATCCAGTTCTTCAAAGCTCATGGCAATTATCCAGCCACTAATTTCAGGACTCCTGGGTGGATCACCCCCCTAAGGCCTAGTGGAGGGACTTGACCCTATATGTCTTGGCCCATTTTGAAGAGGATCTGGAGAGATTGGGACTCTATGATGCTGTTAGGGCAACCTGTTACGGCATCCAGATGAGCGAAGCGAACTTCTATGCCATCTTTGAGTTATACTGTCTAGTTACAGGGAATTTCTTCACCCCTGTAGGCAAATTGGGCATGACTTTGCATGA